>JACEGR010004810.1:0-82000 GCA_014170235.1 Listronotus bonariensis | reverse complement strand
CCTGTTGACAATATTTTTCTGGGTAATATCAAACACGGAAAACCACTGCTTTTTTACAAAGTTTCAAAGTTCTATGCACCACTTTTTACCTGATTATTGGTTAGCTTTTGAGGTACCAAAGAAGTTTCATTTTCTTCTGCAAATAAGCTATGCCGCAAAAACTTAGCTGTGTCTTTTCAAAATTTACTTTCTGTATTGTATGATATCCGGCAAGGCTTTATATGCGAACTCTCTTTAAATAACACCAAATTGATGGTGGTGGTGGTTAAACTTAAGTGGAAAATTTGTTTTTAAGTAACGTACTATTTTGTTTTAGTAAATCTTCATGAATTTTTCACAAAAGTTCAAAAACTGGGCGGATATGATTGTGTGACTACAAATCGTTTATGGAAATCAATTTTTGATGATATGACTGGACATTTGAACAGTACAAGTGCGGCTACAATAATCAGAAGACATTACGAAAGGTAAGTTATAAGTCTTGATACAATTTTCAGCTTAAAAAAATCATATAAGAGAAAAAAATACTATATTAGTTTTAGAAATAATTCAGAACAAGAAAACTAACACAAAAATATGGTGTTCCATTCAAAACACATTAACTATAAATATATCGTATCTCTTTTGTATCGAATAAAATAACTTTAAAAAGTACCCATATAACATTTTTTGCCGGCAAGGCATTGGCAAAAAGGTATCAAAACGACATCAAAATGGGCAATTGGCCGTTATTGGGCCACGTGTTGCATAAAATGTGATGGCATCCATCATTAATAAGTTATGATGAAAAAATGCGTTTAGGATGATGGCATCCATCATTAATAAGTTATGCTGAAAAAAATGCATTTAGGATGATGGCATCCATCATTAAAAGGTTTTAGCAATAATATGCCTTTTAGATGATTAGGCATTACAATATTTTTTCCTAATGACAATAAAATGCATTTTTACCGTCCAAGGAACTAAAATGAGCATAAATATTGTACATGAAAATGTGTGTTTATGTACAGGGTGTCCCATATAAAATTAAATACTATAATTTTGAAAAATCCATCAGAGATACAATAAAAATACTAAAAAATACATTTCACTGAACAACTTCTGCATTTAACTTTTTCTTGTATCTCTTATGGTTTTCCAAAATTATAGTATTTAATTTTATATGGGACACCCTGTACCACACATTTTCATGTGCAATATTTATGCTCATTTTAGTTCCTGGACGGTAGAAAATGCATTTTATTGTTATTAGGAAAAAATAATGTAATGCCATCATCAAAAAGGCATATTTTTGCCAAAACCTTTTAATGATGGATGCCATCATCCTTAATGCATTTTTTCAGCATAACTTGTTAATGATGGATGCCATCATCCTAAACGCATTTTTTCATCATAACTTATTTATGATAAATGCCATCACATTTTATGCAACACGTGGCCCAATAACGGCCAATTGCCCATTTTGATGTCTTTTGATACCTTTTTGCCAATGCCTTGCCGGCAAAATGTTACATGGGTAAGTTTTTAAAAGGAATACTAAAAGAGAAAATGGCTGTTTTAAAATATTAGATAAGCTAAACATAAGCTTTTTTTATTCCTGGCTGGATAATCGTGTACTTTCCCATTCTTGACCAACTAAGTGAAGGAGTCTGTTAAGTTTAAAATTTTAAATCGTTATAATTATTTTAGCTTTTTGACAGTCGCTACAAATGTTTGTTAATTTAATAATATTTTTTACCTGTTTTGGTGAAAATTTTGCTAAGATAATGTTTCTAAACTATGTGAAAAATACAAACCCCAATTCGAATCTTGGGATTCTTTGACAAGAAGGAATATAACTTACAGATTGTTATTAAGCAGCAACTATTTTTTTTAGATTTCTTCTTGCTTACGAAAGGCATATAAATGGCGAAGAGTACAAACCTCTCCCAGTATCTGAAAGAAGGAGGTTAAAGAGCAAACGGGAAAATCTGCCCTCCAGTAGTCGCACTAGCGACTCCGAGTCCAGTAATGACACACCACCAACCACATCTAGATCAAGTAGTACTCCACCAGTTAGTAACTATAATAAAGTAAGCATTATGATGTTTAAAATTTGTTTTAGTAAACTAACTGTACAAAATATCTACTAGAACAAAGAATTTATATTTAAAAACTTAAGTTTATAGTAAGAACATTTTAAAAGCGCAAGTTCGGTACCCTTTGAAAATAATACAAAAAAACATAAAAAATGGCCGCCTGCAATCGAACTATTTTATACAAAGGCGCCGCTATCCTTTACAGCGACGCGCCGGTACACTATGGGATAGAAATCCATTATTTTTGCCAAAAAGCAACTTGAAGTTTTAATGGCTCATGCTGTGTATTTCAAACTAGATACTTCAAACTACATGTACGCAAAATTATAAAAGGATATGACGACTTCTATTGGGGTAATACAGAAACTTGAAAATGTATTTTAAGTAAACATAAAAGTACATTTAATCTACTTAGTTTATTATTAGCCTTGTTTACTAAAAAAAGTAAAAGAGTTTAAATAATAAGAGCTATTGTTGTGTTTCCGATGCAGTCTCGCGAAGTCTCGCTACTTTTGTCAAAGATTTTTTTACCTTTTTCTTTATCAGTTTTTGTACTTACAATTGCCTTCCTACTTTTTGCTACTTCTGAATGTAAGGACAGATACAAGATTTTTTATAATTTACAAGGTTTTCCATTTTAAAATTTAATATGTTTTGTCCTACACTGTATATCCTAAAAGATAAAAGCATTCTGATGAAAGATATGGATTCTACAGAATCTACCCAACAAAACAGTGTTTTTATTTATTTTATACTTTAAAAAATAAAAAAAATTGGGAAGATGTATCTTTATTACGCTTCTAAGAATAATTTAAAATTATTTTTGAGATTTGGATGGTCATATTTCCGAATCTAATTGAGATAGACACATCAAATGTAGTATTTTTTTAAACCATTTTAAAAGATTTTTTTGGTGGTGATATAATATTCAGGGTATTCCACTTAAAAAAATCATACCTATTGTCGTACCCTGTATATCATATAAGATAATAATCATCGGATTACTGATTTGAATACTACCGAATTATCCAAACAAGCTGACATTTTAGTTTATTTTGTACAATGAAAAATAATAATGTTAAGGGGGTGTAAATTAATAATAACATATAATAAGTTTTAGGTTTCAAAAAGCATTTGTAATAATTTATAATATTTTTCCAGTAAAAAGCACCTCATTTTAAGTTAGATTGGTAAGTATCAGAATTTTGACCAAAAAATTAATTTCTATCCCGTAGTGCGATGACCAGGTGCATCAACCGGCATATCATAAAAGAAATATAGAAAAGGCGGCCGCGAAGACAAGCATGCCGATTTATTTGCTTTAAACTTTTTGTGATTTTTATTTCTTATCAAAGAGCACCGAATTTACATTTTTAAACCGTTCCTTCTTATTTACGAGCATAAAAAAATAAGATTTTTCATATTAAATTTGTTGCAGGAATCAAGTCCGCCAGGAAGACCTCTTCTCTTAGAAGTATCAGGGTCAAACCAGAAAGGCAGAAGGACAAGCAGACCTCCGTGAGTGATAAAACCAGTGTTAATAATAAGTGTAATTTTGAACAGACTATTAAAACCGAATCTGAAGAAGTAAAACCTTTTGTTGACAATTCAGTTGTAAAAAGTGAAAGTACAGAAGTGACCGTAAATGTTACCGTTGAAACTAAAATTGAAATTAAAATTGAAAACGATGTTACGAAACCAGCTGAGGAGTTTATTAAAAAGAAGAAGTTAAAGCAGAACCTAAAGAAGAAACTACATCGCCTAAAAGCGAGCCGGATGAAGTCAAACCGTCAATTCCTGAAGGAACCAAAACTGAAGCTTCCATCCCTAATAAAAACATTGAGCCAGTCACAAGTGCGGTAGCTCCTGTTGTTGTTACAACCATACCTAAAAAAATGTTATCTCCTGTTGAAGGCAATGAAAATATTCCCAGCCTAAAAACTGGGGACACTGCTGCTTCTTCTGAAGCTGTTAATGTTCCATACAAAGCAAATACTCCAGAGGTAGTCCAGATTGAATCAGATACTTATAAGAAACTTGGTGATTCCTTTATTCATGATGTAAAGAGAATCAAACTGGATATCTTAAAAGAAGGAGGTTTGGAAGTTACAGCCGTTAAAGTTGATTCTTCGGTAAAGAAATTCGTCCATCCGTCATACAGCCGCCCTCGCATAATGAGGATTCGAAAACAATTATGCCGCCACCTTTAGTTAGCAGTGTTTTACCAAAAAGAATATCCCTTTCGTCCTTACCCCAAAGCATAAACATTACGCAAATAAAAAGCTAGCCCCAATACGCCAGTTAAAGAAGTTAAGCCAGAGAATTTTTCATTTCTTAATGGTGGTACTCCCCCGAAAGTTGTTCAGTCACGATCAATATACTCCTACTCGGAAAAAACTGTTTACGGAAACCCTAAAGACATTTTACAGCCAGTGGTGGTACCTCAAACGCCTAAATTTATTGGTTCAAATATAAGGCAAGGTGGTAGTGACCCAATGGACTTGTCAATTACTAGCCCACAGAAACCTGTTATTGAAATCATGCGCATACCTCAAAGTTCTACGTCTAATGCCCATACGCCATATAACAGGGAAAGTGTTACTAAAAATCTGTACAAATCCACACCCCCTGTATTGGATGGTAGAAGGCTAGGCTCCAATTTAGAAATAACTTTAGTTGGGCCAAAAAATTCCGCAAACTCGACTTACGTTGCAGAAACAACCGTCCACGCAAAAACGCTCAAGCACTGAAACCTATGCGCAAAAATAGCGAAGTTAAAAGCGGAAGAAAATGGAAGTAGACACGGAAAATACAATATGCCACATATGCACAAAAATAAAATGGAATTTCCAGTTCCTAGTCCTTACCCAAAAAGTAACGCGAGTGGTAGTGTGAGTAAAAGTGACGTTCGTTCGACTCCGCCTGCACAAAAACCTTTAGTTCCTTCATTGCCTCAAACAGTGCCGCCTTATCTTGCACGATTTGCAGGGCATGATAACACAAATGGTCTAAATCATTACCTGCCACTTATGGACTCTTTATATTATCAGGCAGCTTTACAAAATGTATATTCAAATATTTCCAATATGCCGCCGCCAATGTTACCTCTTCCTACTCCTGATCAATTAAAATTTTATGCAGAACTGATGGCTCATGGTAGACTTAATTTTCCTTTTTCCCTACCTAATGATGGACATCCATCAATGAATAACAATAAAAAGCCATGAGTCGTTCAACATATCAAAATATAATTCTGGTCTTTAGTATTTTCTTATAATAACCAAGTTCGCAAGAGTTGGCATGATTGTTTAACGAAGAATGCGGTTTCAAAAGAATTACATTTTTGATACTATAAAAGTTAATTTTGTGATGTCTACCTTGCGAATTCAAAGCATACACGGTGGGCCAAATTAAACTTGCACACTTTTAAAGTAATAATAACTTTTTATCTGTTGCGCCTTTTTTTATTTTTAAAGGGCTAATAGGTAGATATATTTTCTCTAGGTTTGCCAATTTTGGTTAAATAGATTTAGACAGGACTGGACTTACGAAACTTTTTCCAAAATACTGTATTTAACCTCGTTGCAAAGAAATCTGGTTTAGCTACAATTAAGCTAATACGTTTTTCTTATAGACAAACTATGGGAAATGATTGAGTAAAAGCGAATTTGTCAACAATTTGAGGATTTAGGAATTATAATTATTTTTGATAAATAATGCCCCCATAAAGCATGAATTTCTCTCGATTTTAAAAAAGAACTTTTTTTGTTTCCTTTGAAAGTCAAAAATGTCAGGTTACCATGGCTAGTGAGTTGGATGCTGACTCAAGGTTAGTTTATATTTATACTGAGAAGGTTTGCGACACATCCTCAACTTTTAGGCATTCAAGGTCAGGGGACGCAAGGAAGGGCACTCCACGGAGAAAAGTTGGCAAGACTGGATAATATCAAAGCTTATGATCAATCCAGTGGCGTCTAGAATTTGCGCATTTCATTTTGAATTGTTTTGAAAGTGATATTTGTTGAAAGATGTAATTCCAAATGTTTTTTATTTAAAGTGAAAGAAATTACAACTAATAATAATTAAAAACTGTTGTGTAAACGGTTGTTCTAATAATATGTTACAATAAACTGTATATCTCCGGCATTGAACAACATGGCCGAAAAATGGGTGATGTGACGTCATCACACGTCAAAGCAATATGGCCGAAAGTCGCGACCCTAAATATACCGACTCTGATGCTGACCAAACCCAAGATCGTTTGACTAGGTAAGGTTGCCTCATTACGTCACATATGTACCGCACTGCTGGTTCCTTGGCGCCAACAAGGATGTCAAGACGGATAATACTATGAGGGCGAAAGAGCGCGATATACAATATTTAAAAATCAGCTAGAATAATCATTGTTAAATAATTTATTAATAGGAAATAGAGAAATTACGGTAACAGCTGGAATTAACAGTATTTAAAAGTATTTCTTTAATATTGACAAAAAAACACAAACTACACTGTTAAAAACTTCATTAAATAATGAGCAAAATACATATGTGACGTATGGTCCGCCATGTTGCAAGGCTTACGAGGCAACCTTACCTAGTCAAACGATCTTGGACCAAACCTAACAATAAATTAATTAAAAATAACTGTAGATAAAATTAAATTTTTTGCAACGAAGTTTAATGCATCATTTTGGAAAAAGTCCCGTAAGTCAGTCCTAATTAAATATATTTATCAAAATTGGCAAACCTAAGGAAAACATTTTTACCTATAAGCCCCTCAAAAATCAAAAGATAGGCGGAACAGATAAAAAGTTATTATTCGTTAAAAAGTAGTGGAAGTTTAATTTGGCCCACACTGTAAATCTAGTGACATTATCTAAAATCTGGATTATTTCAGGAATAAAGTTTTAAGCGCAAGATATCCGCAACAAAGCAAATTTTATATCGTTCATAATTTTAAAACAAAAGTTTGATTTTGTTTTATGAAACTAATGAGACCAATTTTAAATGCACTATGGAAAGCGTTATGTTTATTGGGTGACAATATAAAATTTTAAATTATTCTCTAAATTATGTAAAAATCGAATAAGTTAGGTGTTTTATCGGTGATGTGTATTAGAGTATGTAAAAAGCGTTCTTATTTGTTAAGTTTCGATAGACCAATAATTATAGATATGATACACTCCTGGACAAAAAAAAAAACGACCAAAGAAAACAGATCTTTTTACAGATAATATAATATACGGGGTGTTTTTTTATTTTACTTTTTTGTCGTTTTCTGTAAATCTTAAGAGATAACAAAAATCTGATTACTAATTTGGAAAGTACGAGAACCCACTTACTAAACCAATATTTTTATTTATGTTTTTATCATCAAAAATAAAAATTATAAAGGAAGATGTAAAACTCAAAACTTGACACTTGAAACACAAATTTTATTGTCTTATATAAAAATTTGTATTTCCTTCTTGTAATAGAGCTGCTGATAAAAACAAAAAAAGGAAATGTTAAGAAAAGATGGAGCTTTAAAATTCAATATATTGGTAAAAAATTGTGACGTTAACTTATTCCACTGGGTGTTCGAAAATTTTGGCAAAAATACAACATTTGGCTCTCCCCCTGTATAGCACCTAATTCTATAAAACTTTTTGCAATCCCCATAATAAATAGTTATCTTGATAGAAGAAGCTAAAACTGGACAAGAGAGATAATTAAATCTGTCAAAAAACCAAAAAGTTATTAAAAATTAAATTTGATCAAAGTTTTGTTTGTCCGTTTTTTTTTTTTTTTGTTCAGGAATGTATTTTTTATCGTTGTTTTTAGTTAAATTTATGTTAAGCTGTCAATAATTATAAAAAAATTGTGCACTTCGCCTGTTTAACGCTATACCGGTTGCTCCGTCGAGCAGGTCATAGGGGAATCCCATGTAAATTTTGAAGTGGTCCAATATTGGCTCCCCTAATTATTTTAGAAGAAAACATCCTTAGGATTTTTAAAGAGACTGAAAAGTTGTACCCTAGTGTACAAATTTCAGCTCTTCTCAATCCGTCCAGCTAAGAGATAAATGCTAGAAATAAGTTACAAATCTCCCTATCTTCTTACGCACCTTGTATTATTAGAAGTTTGAGCATTTGATTAAATCCTGATATTTTCGTCATAAATTGATTTCTAAATGTAAAAAAATTGTTTTATTGTCTTGCGTAACTGTGAGTGCATGTGTTGAAATTAGCTGTAAACTAAAATGAAATGCAAGGATTCTTTTTGAAATTCCGTATAAAATAATTCAGTTTTGGAAATGACATTATAAATTAATGATCTAAATTGTCACTGATAAATCGATATGGTGTTTTTATTATTGACTTCTAGAGTACAGGGTGCATAATGAGATACTACGTTGCAGAAGTATTAAGCAGTTTACTCTTTACTAGTTGGTTGAAAAATGCTCAAATTTTTATTTTGGGTGAAACTTACTGTGCTCTTCAATAAATCCTAATAGCATTTTTTCTAAAATAATTAAGGGAGTCAATATTTGACTACTACAAAATTTACATGTCCCGCTCGACGGAGCAACACCCGGTATATATTTTTTGGACATACCTTTTGTTGATTTGAAAAGTTATTTTTGTACACTTTTTTAAAAGTGCAAATATTATTGGGGTTTTTAAGTTCCAAGGCTTACCAAAACACATTACAGAAAATATTGTCAAGTATCTGGCTCTTACACCCAAAGTTGACTGTATTAACAATATATTTTATAAATAAGGAGCTCAATTTAAATGGCAGTTTTAATAAAACATCATTTTTAAGAGTATCTCACTGTTTTGAATGGCGTTTTTGTTATTCATGTTTAAACATTTTGAAATCATAATTATATTATAATATATTAAATATAGCATTTTTGATTAAAAACTTTTAAAATTGATAAATAGAAAACATGCAGTAAAAATTGTGATAAACTACAAAAATTATGTTTTATGAAAAAGTGCATTTTGAATTGATACTCCTTAAATATGTGTTTAATTTGGGTTTTTTGTTTTTGATTTTATATTTTGCAGTATCCATGTCTATAGCAGGTGAAAGCTATATTATATTCATTTTTCTACCTTTTACCCTGTGGTTGCAGTAAATGTTTTAATTATCAAGCTTTATTTTTATTAAATTGTATGCTATCACAATACACTTGTTTTACATTAGCGGGAGCCAGGAAGTCGGCGACGGACCGAACGCATATCGACATGTATGGAGTCTTGATGAGACCTTTCACACGTTAAGAATCCATAAAATCGGCAAACTCAAAGGCTCCATATAATTTGATATTACTCTGTCCGGCGAGTCCGGCTTAGTGTGAAACGAGGATTAAGATTTATATTTTACAAAATGTACATACAAAGGCCAGATTAAAATTTAGTATCTGTGATTTAAATATATAATATTAAATATAATATACCAAATTAAATTTTGTACAGATTCCCTATTTTCTCGAGGTAGTTAACTTAAGTTTTATAAATACGTAGCAATGTGTATATAATTTACTTTTATAATTCTATAATGGTTAAGTGTTATTGTATTAATAAGCTATTGCCATTAAATAAATAAATTTCAAAAAAGTTTGTTTTTATTTCTGGTTATTTTTGGTTAATATGTGGATTTAGGGTCTGTTGACAAGCGCCAGAATAAAACCGATCCAAAGCTTGGTCATGACCCTAGGGGCAGTCATATGACTTTTTGAGGGGAGGGCCATCAAAGTTCAATTTTATTTTGGTTTTTTCACGCCATATTGCATTTATTTTTATCATTCTAGTGGATATTTGGCACACAAATCGAGCTTTTGCAGATTCTAAAATTTTAAGACAAAAGTACTTTTTTAAATACCGCCAGAGGGCACTTTACCTAAAACTTAAAAATTTATTTACATCATAGCTTTCCTAGTTTTGACAGATATCGCAAAGCTGGGGCTGCCATTTTATAGACAATCAAAAAACTTAAAAAATGAGGTACTCTTTATTAAAGTCGATAAACCTCGCCGTTTAGGCACCAATGAGACGTCAAAGTTTTCATTGCCGCGCTGTAATAAATTCCGAAATCCCCCTCTTAGGCTTCCCTACAATCATAACAATCCCAAAGTTATCTTTTGCATATATCAGCTTCATTTTATTAAATACGGACCAGGATGATGGTAGGTAAAAAACGAAACGTCGGTCGTATCGAAAAATATAAATATTTTCTTGAAGACCATAAAAAAGTGCTTTAAGAAAATGCTATTGGTTTTTAAAATAATCACTATAACAGGGCCTTAAAAATAAATTGGATATTTGAATTTTTCGTTTTTTTTTTCCGAATATCTCCGGAAGTAACTGAATTATTAAAATTTTTCTTTGCCCAATTATTCAGCATTAGGATGCACAACTTTGCCTTAATTTAACCAACTCTTTATCTCTTATAATTACCGAAATAGCAATGCTAATGCTTTAAGAAAACACCACATTAGGTACATCTAACTTTATAAGTTTTGGAAATATGGCCATCGAAATCAGTCACTTTCAGTTCGCCTGGCAGGTACTTGTGCTCATCGAAAACGCCTGTCATTTTTTTTCGAAACCTTACTATGAATAAACTAAATCCTAGAAAAATTTCAAGCTAACAGCTCCAGGTTTTTTTTTTTAACTTTCAAAAATATACAGGGTGATGATGTGCAAGGCTGATGCCTGCCAGGTGATGATTGTCATACTTAGCATGCTATGGCTCATCACTATACAAATTTGTAGCCTTAGAAGCCAGAGCGTTACTCGAAGGGTTCACTTGCTCTGGGACTATATACTAATATCATAAAAAGGTAAAGTTTCTAACTTTACAACCTGTTTGTTTGTAAGGGCTGATCTGTGGAAATACTGAACCGATCATGAAATTTTTTTCACAATCAGAAAGCTACACTATTCAGGGTTGCTATAGACTATATTTTATTATGATCAGAGACAACAATGAGACGAGTAACTGGTCCTAACAATTTGTCCATTGTATTTATCTCTTTCTGGTTTAACGCAAGTTCCAATAAATATGTCTTTGTCTTTCATCATGGCAGGCTATCGTAGATGGAACAATCATCGCTTTGCCCTGGTTGCCAAGTTGTTTACAATTTCTGCATGTAAACTTTAATGTCCTTTTTGGCTCACATCTAATTAAGAGAAAGAAAATATACCATGAATCGAATATTTTTAACTTGACAACGTTGCCGCAGGCAGTCACGCCGAAATATTGTTCGATATTTGTGTTAGATATTTTTCAAAGGCCGATTTGTTTGGACAGTTTGTTTACATTTTCTGTGATTTATTGTGTGTTTCGTGGTTTTTTACCTTTAATTGGACTTTGAATATTGACTTTTATTAGTGATCACAGTGTATATATTAAATTTGTGCTTTTCAACAGATAATTTAAGGTAATATTGACATGGTTATCTGTAAGAAAAAAATCTTTATAAAAACCAAATAAAAGACATTTTTAATTAGGTGTGTGTAATTATTGAACTAAACCCCAATATTTTATATTAATAGGAAACAAAAACAAGTACCTAACATTAAGGGCAAAAATAGCACAGCTATATAATTTAAATTTGGCGGGCAAACGATAAAGTCGACTCACGCGCCATCTGCGTTTACCTTCCTTGAAGACAGACAAGGAAGGTCCAGCAGCTATCTCTCTCTCGGATAATTTAAGGCGAATTTTTTATTATCAACGGTTCAAAACATTTTAAAAACATTTGAATACCTATCTCTATCTAACTCTTATATTTATATTGCCATTTCATTTTATGTTTTTAAAATGTTTTGAACCGTTGACAATAAAAAATTCGCCTTTATTTACATTTAGTTGCTCGTCTCATTCTTGTCTCTGTCTTTTAGTATTTCTTTCCTTCTTCATTTTGTATCTATCTGTCCTTTTTCATTTTTGTATCTCACTCTCATGATGCTCATTGGTTAAACAATCTCCTCTGGCTACTGTGGCGCCACCTTAAGTTGCTCCTTTCGACGGACACTTTTTAAAACATTCAGATGGTTATCCTCCCCTCCACCATCCATAGATTAAACAAAAGTTTAGAGAAAAATATAATTAACACCCGACGAAGTCGTCTACAGATCAGCTAGCCCGTTATAAAGGTAAATTCTTATCGCTACCTCGTGCGTATGTGTTACGTATATCCGCATTAGCGAATTCGGCGGTTTACGCTTCTTCACGGCAAAATTGCAAAATTGTTTTTAATTGGTCGGTGACCTATTAAACTATTTATTAAAAAATAATCTCATTTAAAACAGCTTATTGACGACAATTTACACATTTGTTGTCATATCTTATCAATAGTACAACTAGAATTTTTAAAAATTTGTTAGGTTTAATTAAACTTAGTTCGACGCTTTTTCAAGGTTAGTTTATATTTATAAGGTTGCGTTGGTATGCGTCGAAGGTTTGCCTTCAAAAATCAATATTTATTTGGCCTGCAACAAAAAGGCATGCTTTATTTAATCAGGATTGGTATGCCGCCATTTTTGTATGCTTGCCGGCAATTCGCCTGCATGTAAATTTATTGGCAATTAAGTGTTTATTTAGGGTTGACTTTTTAATGCGTATTAGATGTTGGCATAATATTGCCACCAATTGCCAATGCTTTACCATCAATGCCAATATGAAAAATGTACATTGCCGGCAAATAGTGTGTTGCTGGGTGTCCGTGTCACAAATAGTCTAAGTTCCGAATAGCAAGCGTCCTTCACCCATCTGTTTACCGGATAAAAAATTGTTTTATATTAAAGATAGTGTTTAAACAAAGATTTTGCCATGGTTGCCTAAAAAAATTAGGTCAAGGCTATGACCAATCTTTACATTTCTCAAAATGATTGAAATACAAACCAAGGTATCAAAAGTGTTCGGGCAACGAGCAGCTTTCCCTACGCCCAGTATTTTTACCTACACCTTAACGATGCGAGTGTAAAAAATAATGGTGGGACAGATTCTGTTTACAGATTAGTGAAACTAGATAAAATAAAGTGGGCAGTTCTCTCAGCTAAGATTAACTAAATGTCCGATTCTATTTTAATGTAGTATGAAATAATGGATTGGTATTTAATATTTAATAAACTGCTTTGCGACAGTACAGAAATATTTAAAATATACCGGGTGAAACAGGATATTGTTACCCCACATCATCTTCTTCCGTTTTCAGCTATCAGTAGTAAATTTTATTTTATTATACATAGCTAACTGTCTATGTTTAAATAAAAAAATATAAAAAGCATTTTTTCCAAGCTAAGTCTATTGTTTTATGTATGTAAGTATAGCTTCTTGTTTGAATAGAACAGATTTTTCTTTTATTTCTGTTCCTTTTTATCCAATCTTTTGAGTGTAGGCACCGGCGTAAGTACGGAAGCCTGTGGGGCCGGGCCCCCAGACTCCACCAAGCCCCCTTCCGAAAAATGTACCATATAGGCAAATGTGAAGAAAATTATTAGGTACAGGCCTGTAAATAGGTACAACGTGCTTTTATACCTTTGTGAAGCTGCGTCCAGACTTGCAACTATTTCGCCAAACATCCGTCCAGAACAAACCAACCTGTTTACGAGCTCCTTTGATGCAAAAACCCGATACGCTCTGAATCACAGGGGAATCATTCACCAAGTCCTTGGAACGACGTGAATTCCGTCCACATCCGCGCTATGTGGGGCATGTGCCCGCGCTATTGGCGCAGCGAATTGTTGCAAAGTCTGGACGCAGCATTACATATAATACTGTATCAATAATTGTTTAAGGTGAGGTCTTTTTATTTTCTGAAATAAAAAAAAGTTTTGACAGATACTCTTGAGGCTTGCAGTAGTTATTTAGTTAAGACCTTTTTTTTGGTCTTCAAAATTCGCAAAAAACATACAGTTCCAGTCATTCCGAGGTTTTCTCACGGGCCCCGCTAGCACCCCTCCCCCAAGGTTCAATGACTAGTTGCATGCTTATGAGCGTAGGTAGTATAGGTACCAAAACTGTGTCACCATATTTGTAAAGGTTTATTTTATGATCAAGTGTATTTCAAAGCGTAGTATTAGACTAAAAACCAGTTACAAAGATGCCACAAGCATCATAGAAATAAAGACGGCAGTCAACTATCGCTGTCTAAACGCGTCGTTTACATCGTGTGCGAGCAACAAAAGGAGGAGATAAAGTGAGGACGAAGTGGTGACGCCGTGGCATCTTCTCTACTGGCGAGAGCTGCGGACTCATATTACTGCATTCTAAATACAAAACTTCTTGCACGACCGCATCCTCCCATATTTCACCAGTGAACACTGCTGCGGGCTCTTTGCGGTGATGTGTGGCCAGACATTTATCCTACTGGATCACAAAACTAACGCGTAAGGCTGCGACTACGATACCAAGCGTTAAGAGGCGAGCGGAGAGCGGCAAGTGTGTTAGCCCTTATGCCTTTAAAAACGGAAACAGAGGGCAGCCGATCTTTATGTTAGCAGTTGGGCCGTTGTTTGAGAGAGGTATTTCTCAAACAACGATAGTGCTCATACATTCTCCGCTTGCCGCTTGAAAAGAAGGACGCAGCTTAAAAGCTAGTTCATACAGACGCGAAAAGCGAATTGCGAAAGCGAATATTTGGCCAAAAAATTCGCGTTTTTTGTCATGTTCATACAGCTGCGAAATTCGTATAAATAAGAAAACTTTGTGGTCCTAGCAACGCGAATGATAACGAAAGAGAACCTTCGTGTTACCTGGTTGCTAAGCGTTGCTAGCTACGAAAGTAATATTTTCAGCGCCTGGACAAAAAGTAAGAGTAAAAAAAAAGAAAATATGCTTGTGGGAAATATTAGGATTTATTTATAAAAAGTAACTAATTTATGACAAAATATTTTAAAAAACTAGGTTAGGTATTGACATTAAAGTAATTGTGCAATTTGAGCAATTAGCAAAAAGAAATTGGAGGAATAATACTTGAATTAACAGTTTTTAAATTTGTTGTTGGGGTATCGTTATCACCTTTAACTACGTTAATATTCATATTTTTCACTGTTACTTCATTAGAGGAAATATTGGTAGAATTTCGTGTAAAATCTTCTTTGAAATTTCCACCTTATTACTATAGGATTCAGCAATATATCCCTCCGCAACAGAAGAAGACTTCCAACCTCCATGCCTTTTTAAGTCCAAAATATCGACATCCGAAGCATTGGCAAGGAACGTAGTTGACGTTCTTCTAAAAGAATGGCCAGTGTATCTACTGATGTCTTCAAGCTTCAAAAACTTCGCAATTTCTTTAGGTACATTTGAAATAGTGTGCTTTCCAATTACTTGATTAACACATTTACCTCTTTCATAACGATACAATAAGCGCTCATCTAGAGCATTCCTTGGTCTCAGCTTAATATATTCCTGTAGAAATCTGACATAAGGAACTGAGCCTTCATCGTTGGTTACTACAAAGTTTCTTTTAACTTTATTTTTTAGACTCCACTATTTTTACTATAGCCACGTCATTTCTTATTTCTACATCACTTAGCTTCATTCTGTATATTTCGTCTGTCCGGCATGCCCCAGCCACTCCCATAATGGCTATTACTTTCATTGCTAAGTAACTTTGATCAGGCGCGTTAAGTAAAAACTTTATGATTTCTTCTTTTTTAAAATTTTTGAACTTTTTGCCTCATAACCATCGTTTTTCTTTTAATAAAAGCAACTAGTTTCTTGGACTCCGAAATAACTTGATTTTGTATACTGGCAATTGTTAACTTGAGCATGGAATATACAGACCAGAGGTTGGTGGTGATAAAGACTCGGATTTTTCTTGAAAATACGCCAACATCACATTCTCGTCAATCCGCCCCACATTTTTTGTAGCAAGCCATTCAGAAAACGATTTAAATGTTTGATGGTACCTCTCTTTCGATTTGTCTGGCAGAAGTGAGGCACCAAGGTCAGCTGTCACTTTTGGATGCCGTTTTTCATATTCATTTAACATTTTTAACATGGGAATGGATTAATACTAAATAAACAATAATTCAATATCTGACAAGTGCTGATGACAGACAATGTCAACAATAAATGTGTTGCTATGGATTAATTTTTAACAGGTAAAATTTCAAAATCTCTGATATTTCTATTAAAACATGATGTTAATGATTATTAAATTATGCGATACATAGAACAGTAGCAGAAAAAATATAATACATTACACGATGCGAAAGGCCTTTCAAGTGTTCGGAGGTTTAAATAGCCTCGGCTTCGCCTCGGCCATTAAAAGCCACCTCACACGCAAAAAGTAAACTTTCGCATCTTGTAATGTAAATAACTGTTTGTAAAAATGTATCAGAGATTTATTGCAATACCATATTAACTTAGTGTTCTTATCATTGAATACACTGAGTTTCACCCTAGTTCTTAAAGGTGAAAGAACCTTAACAATCATCTAATAGGTGATTACTCATATACGCACTGCTTAACTCTCTTAAACTGGGATTAGTTATCAGTTTGTTTATATAAAATAATCATAATAATTATGCGCTATTTTGAAGACCTCTAACACAAACAAAATAAATTGCATTTCTTTAATTTATTATAAACGAGGTGTCCCAACTCTTTTTATACCCAAAATAACTTCACCCTTGTACAGAATACAAAAACAAACTTAAAGTAAGAAATGTTTATAAAAAAATACACTTTTTATTGACAGTACCACCCATACAACATTTTTTTGCCGGCAAGGCATTGGCAAAAGGTATCAAAAGACATCAAAATGGGCAATTGGTCGTTATTGGGCCAAGTGTTGCAGAAAATGTGATGGCATACATCATTATTAAGTTATGATGAAAAAATGCGTTTAGGATGATGGCATCCATAATTAATAAGTTATGCTGAAAAAATGCATTTAGGATGATGGCATCTATCATTAAAAAGGTTTTGGCAAAAAGATGCCTTTTAGATGATGGCATTACATTATTTTTCCTAATGACAATAAAATGCATTTTTACCGTCCAGGGAACTAAAATGTGCATAAATAATGCACATGCATAATGTGTGTTTATGTACATGGTGTCCCATATAAAATTAAATACTATAATTTTGGAAAAACCATGAGATACAATAAAACATACTACAAAAAATACATTTCACTGAACTAACTTCTGCATTTAACTTTTTTCTTGTATCTCTTATGGTTTTCCAAAATTGTAGTATTTAATTTTATATGGGACACCTTATACATAAACACACATTATCCATGTGCATTATTTATGCAGATTTTAGTTCCCTGGACGGTAAAAAATGCATTTTATTGTCATTAGGAAAACAATAATGTAATGCCATCATCTAAAAGGCATATTTTGCCAGGTAATGATGGATGCCATCGTCCTAAATGCCATTTTTCAGCATAACTTATTAATGATGGATGTCCATCATCTAAACGCATTTTTTCATCATAACTTATTAATGATAAATGCCATCACGATTTTCTGCAACACGTGGCCTAATAACGGCCAGTGCCCATTTGATGTCTTTTTGATCGTTATAAACATTAATCCTAGATATAATAGAGAGAATTATCAATACCGGCCTTATTTAAATAGTGGTTGTACACCAAGGTAAAAAATAAACTTTTATATAATAAGAAGCGCTCGATCCATTTAAGCCTATGTTCGCTAAATTTTGTGACGCGCTGAAAGTCTCTTTTCCGTAATGTTTGTTTACAATCGTACTGGAAGGTAAGGTTTTTCGAGGTTTTGGTGTTATTTTTTTGCTTTTTAGTCATTGGACTTTTTAATATATGTTTGGTTTTTATTGTTTTATAGTTAAATTAAGTAGATATTAGAACTGCAGTTACAGAGAATTTTACTAAAACCTGTAAACAGTAGTCACTGATCATTGGATATTTTTTGCAGGGAATTTACGTTTAAATCGTTATTAAGGGTAAGATACAATTTTTTTTTATGTTTTTTTAGTGATTTTATTTTATGATTATGCAAGTATTGGTTTATTTTGTCAGATAAAAATATTATTGCAAAAGGTGACGTCACAAACATAACCTGTATTTTCGGACAAATATAAAAGAACGAGCGTTCCTTATTAAAAAGTGTATCTTCCTTGCTTGTAGCCCATAATTTTGGGACATAACGGAACAATAAAGGAACATTTTTTATTGCTTTTTGTTGTTTTCCTTTATTGTTTTGTGTTGTAGGGTTTGATTTAACACAATTACAGAAATACATTTAAAAAAGCAAGGTTTTAAGTATTTTTTCTTCTAAAAACTTTTCGATTTAGTGGTCGGCAGCCGTTCGGTTAGACGAACAGTTCCGAAGTTAAAATAAGACCAAAATAGGGCACGGCCTAAAACCGACATAAATAAAGCCAGGCACTATACTTATTAAGGAGTCCTTATCCTACCATGCATCTGCGCCAGCTCAGATGTCAAAATAAGGCCAGGAACATTGGTACATGGCCTTATTTCACTGTTCTCTAATATTGTTTTCGCGACACATTTACTTCCTTAAATATTAGAAAGAAAACCTAAATAAAAATATATAGCATGTGCGTGGGTATTCAGGGCCGTTTCTAGGTTGAAATGCAGAGCGGCCTGTGCAAAAAATATTGGGCAGCCCTAGAAGAAAATGTCGTATATCAGTTATTGTGGACGGCCATTCTTCAAGCTTTCACCAAGTAAATGCTGGAGTCCCTCAGGGCTCAGTTCTGGCACCAACATTGTTCTTCTTCACATCAACGACCTTCTCTCGTCCACAACTAATTCCATTCATAGTTTCGCTGACGATAGTACCCTTCACTCCAGTTTTCAGGTTCCTAAACCCATCACTAAACCTGACTTGGAAAACAAACGCAGAGCGATGCAGATATCTCTTTCGCAGGATCTTAATTTAATATTGAATTGGGGCGCCAAAAATCTCGTCCATTTTAATGCATCCAAAACACTAATCATGTTCCTTGTCGCGAAAAGAGTCACCAAATACTTCATCCCTATACTTATGAGCGGCCAAGTTTTACAGAGCAAAGACACCTTCAATCTTGTGGGCGTCACATTTGAAAGTAACCTTAAATAGCATAAACACATTGTATCTATAGCCACGTCAGCCTCAAAAAAGCTTGGATTTCTCTTTCAGAGCCATAAAGTATTTCTCCTTCTAATTTATATCCTTTATATGTGTCCAATCCGCCTCTCTTTGGATATATTCTTCTCATATCTCTGGGGACATGGCGTCCCCCAGCAACCCTAAGCATTCTTGATTATATTCAAAGGAAGAGCTATTCGTCTCATTAATGATCCTTCACCTTACAGAAAGGCTTCCCTCTCTTGCCCATCGTCGGGCTGTGGGAGATTTATCGCTTTTTTATAGGTACTTCCATGGCTTCTGCTCTGAAGAATTGTCCAGTATAGTTCCTCCACTTACGGTTCCTAACAGAGAAACTCGTGGTTCCGCGCGTATGCATCCCTATACGGTCCAACTGGACAGGCCCGCGAACTTCCCACTTTGTTCGTTCTTTTATCACTAGAGTTTCTAGATTGTGAAACCTGCTGCTCGTGGAAGTCTTTCCTTCCCCCAAATCTTCAAGTATTTAAGTCCCGTGTCAACAAACTCCCTCTTACCTCGCTTAAGACACCCACGGTACGTTAGTATTTAGGCTTTTAGCCTTCGTGGTATGTCCAAAGATTAAAAAAATAAATAAATAAAATGAAACCGCTTCGGTCCTGGTCCCAGGGTATACGAGCTGACCCTTTTCAGCCCTATTAACCACTATGAACTTGCCGGTCACCTAAAACAAAATAAAGGAGAACCTCCAAAAACCTACACAAATTTAAATTAAAAATCGTTTCGGTGGCAAATCTCCCAGCCGTTCTTTATATTAACTAAATTTGATTATATACAGTTATCTTTATTTAATAATATACCCGGGATACCTAAGCAATAAAAACATATCTTTATTTAATATTTAATTATTAATATTATATTATTTATTTAAGTTATGTTACTTTTGTTATTTATTTTTTATTTAAAAAATTAAAAAAGTTTTTTTTTTAAATATTTAACACACCATAGTTCAAAAAACTAAGATGTTTAAGACATATGTTTATATGAAGTTTTTTTCTTATTTTCTATTGTAGAATCGCCCTGTAAAGTTGGTCGGTTGAGTTACTGGACACCCTGTATGTATGTAGATAATTTGATTGGAAATTGATGAAAACTTTGATGTCTATTGATGCCTAAACGGTGAGGTTTATCGACTTTAATAAAGAGTACCTTATTTTTAAGTTTTTAATTGTCTATAAAATGGCGCCCTCAGCTTTGTGATATCTGTCAAAATAAAAAAGTTATGATGTAAATAAATTTTAAGTTTTAGGTAAAGTGCCCTCTGGCGCTATTTAAAAAAGTACTTTTGTCTTAAAATTTTAGAATCTGCAAAGCTCGATTTGTGTGCCAAATATCAACTAGATTGGTTAAAAATAAATGCAATATGGCGAAAAAACCAAAATAAAAATTGAAATTTGACGGATTGTAACTCGAAAACGAATGACATTTTGAAAAATGTATATGAAGCTCTCACCTCATTTTGTCAAGTAGAATCACCCCCTTAAGTTTCGTGATCGATTTTTGAATTACCCCTGTATAAATAATATTTAAAAATGTTTTAGTTAGTAAATGTTTAATAGGTAATTGTTGTTTAGATAGATCCGGTAAATTTAACTTTGGGTTATTTTGCACCAATTTGTTAGAATTGCCCATGGGAAATGGATGCGCGCGCACTTGATGAACAAAATAAATGGAATAAACAGTCGCAAGCAGAATTGCCGCACGATTTTATTTTCAATTTTTAGTTGTTTGTGTCATTATCTAGCGAGATGACGTGAATGTTTTACCGCTCTTTTCATTCTATTTACGACATTGGACCGGCTTATTTATTTAATTTAAAATATAAATCGTATATATTTTGTGTTTGAATCAGACGTTTCATACCGGGCTCCTTTGTTATTAAAATACTAATTTTTTAGTTAAAAAAAAAAGATAAAAAGTGATGTACATCCACGATCATTTTTGTATCCTCCGGTTTTTAGTGAATGACACATTAAGGTAAATGTTTAACTTTGATTAAGATAGTGCCAGCATAAAAATTCCATTGTGTTTGCTAATTATTTTTATCACAAATAAATGAGCGGCAATTCCGATTTTAACGAAATTCGGTATACGGGGTTTTTTTTTTGGCGCTGATCACGAATCTGCAAGATTTTGGCGGAAACGTTTCGTTCTCGAGATAATCATCATCAAAGTTCAAAGTTGAACTAAGCTTATTTCACTATATTCCTCCTTCTTTTTACCAATACTTAATTTAAGCTAAGGCACAAAATATTTGATTTTCATTTTAAAATCCGTTTTCTAAGTTTTTACATTATTTTGCAATAAATTGCGTGGCTTTTCTTTGATAATGCGGCAACCATACATACACATAGGGCTTCATGGCATACTGGGATTAAAATGATTCAAAGTATAGCTATGCAATTCAATGCAAAAATAATGTAAACTACGTAAAAATACTACGTAAAATACGGGGTTTTAAGGTGAAAACCAAATATTTTGTGCCACTTTAGCTTTAAATCAAGAATTGTGTGCAAAGAAGAATAAAAATAGGATTAGTTTAAATTTCAAGTCTGATGATGAATATCTCAAAACGAAACGTTTCAAAAAAATCTTTCCGGATTCGGAACCGATTCTGAACCAGAACCGAACTGGTTTAGAATTGTTTTAAAGCGCATGTCTAGTTATTTATTAGTTCGGAATTTTTATTTACCGCGAACGATTTTCTATTCAGCTGAGGATGTATTTTCATGGTTAAATTGGATACTACACAAACAAATTTAAATTTAAACAAAAGGTAAATTGTTATACTGTCGAAAGCCACTCCGAGGTCTCCCCGGCGGAAGACGAGGATCCCCGGCCTCCTCTCGTTTTTAACATAAGCATGTGTGTATTTAACTAAAGATAAAATCTCAAACAGAGAATGGCAAAATCTTGTAATAGTGTCTATATTTCTTATTTAATTAACCTTACTTTATTTTTGTTTGCATACATACATTCATAACGCAATACAATTAAAAGCCTTTTGTTTAGCATACGCTCAGAATCCACAAAAATATATAACAAAAAAATATTCACAACAGGTGTATTAACCCGCATAAAAATGTGTGCAGAAACAAATAAACTGCAATACAAACGGTTTATTTCAGAACACTAAAAACAGAAAAAACAGCCGACCGCGTCGGCAATGCGCATGAAATTCCGAGCTGAACTTTCAGTTCCAACAAAAATCCCAGGACTGCTAATCAGGTTACGAACCGGTAACGAACTGATTCCGTTGTAACCCGCGAACACAGAACTGTTAATAAAAATTCAGGATTTTACTTACCGCAGAACGCTGCTTTTTCACTGCGCATGCAAATAGTCCCAGTGCGGACGTGCGTAGAGGACTACAAAGTTCTTCTCGGGGTGGCGGTTAGAGGTGCCGTACGGACGTTTTTACCTTCGGGGATCAAGGAAAGATTCACGCTAAATTGACGGCATCATTCTTCTGGATCTAAGCGCTGTGAGTGAAGATTCCTATAAGCTGATGGTATCTTGTTTGGTGGTGAACACGAGGTATTTCTCAAATTGCGGGAAATAGATGGGCGTGCCATAGGAAACTGTCAGTAGTGAAAAGTGAAGGTTATGCGTAACGCCACTAGCAGATCTTGGTTTTTTGACAGCCGACAGATTTATGCATTGCATCGATTGAAGACTTATTTTTGTTTTCTTTTTGGAATTCCTGGGAGCTATCAAGCTCGATTATCCAGGTACACTCCGCCGACGAAGCCCTGGAAAGCATAGTCCGGAAGGGAGAGAGTGGTGGATTGGACCTGAAGGGACCAAAAACCAAGGAAAAAACAGAATTTTTAAAAAGTACAGAAATAAAATTTGTGAATAGAAAAGGCGAATCCTAATTGGGATACATATTAAAACAAAAGCGAAAATTTTCAAAACCAATTTTAATTTTGGATCTGGTGGTTTTAAAATGAACGATTCATAGCATAAATAAATTAATAAATCGTTCATTTTAGGAAGGTACTAACTAACATTTTAGATCAGTTTGATATTAGATATGCTTTTTTGATACTTTATACGAAGTGTTCCACGGAGAACTGTTGCTATCAGAAATCTGTTAAAATCACACCTATAAAAATGACATATGTTGTCACTAAACGATTAAAGCCTGAAGTAATAACTGTTAAAAATATAATTATTTTATCCCATTTTAAGACCAACATTCTATTTTATGGGCCCAAGATAGATTTAATAAGTAAGTTTTAAATAATTCTTTGCAGTAAAAAAATATTTGCAAATATAACAAAAATAGCTTTATATTTTTATGTAGGCGAATACGATTGATGATATAGCCGTACGCAGAGTGGGGGTAGTGCCCCTTCCCCCTTCCCAGGAACCCAAGAAGGACCTTTTTTTTTCTCCCTAGGAGCCGCCCTGCATGTCCGGTGGCACTGCAGCCTGAAGGCTTATTGTACCAAACTCCCGTTTTATTGTACCCATTCCAGTACCCTAGTTCCTTGAAGAAGGCGGTATAGGTCTGCTGGGTGCGTACCATATGTTTCCGGGGGCACTCTAATATCCCCGAAGATTGCCTGTCTTTTGTGATCCAGTGCCTCACACTCTGACAGTATGTGGGATACTGTTTCGGTCTCTGCTCCACATAATCTGCAGTCCAGATCTCCGTTGTATAATCCCATTTTATTTAGGTGTTCTTTCACTGGAGCATGTCCGGTGAGGAAACCTGTGATCGTTCTTAGCTGATTCCTACCCATTTTGAGTAGTTCTTTAGCTCTTTTTGTGCATGGTCCACTGATGTATATTTTCCCATGCATGTGTTGAGGAAGCCTTTCCCAGTGCAGTCTTTGCTGGTCCTTTACCCAGTTTTGTACCGCACTCCGGAAGGTGCTCTTTGGCACTCAAGGACTGGTTCTGGCCCGACGTATGTCGTGGCTGACCCCTTCTAGCCAGTTCGTCTGCGTTTTCATTGCCTCGAATTCCGCAATGCCCTGGCACCCACATCAACCTCGTGTTGTTGCGTTCCGCCAGTTCCCTGAGTTCCTCGAGGCATTCTAGTACCAGCCAAGACGATACCTTGGGATTAATTAGTGCACCAAGGGCTGCTTGACTATCCGTAAGAATGTTGATTGTACAATTTTGTGCGGGGCCTTTGGTTGTTAATCCTGGCACATTGTAAGATCGCAAAAATTTCTGCTTGAAATACAGAGGCGTGGTTTCCCAGTGGAAAGGTCAAACGAGTGTTTCCCATCTCACTGTAGACACCTGCTCCTGACCCTTCTTCGGTTTTGGACCCGTCCGTATACCAGGTTTGACCTCGAAGAGAGAGTCTGAAATTTTCGTTTGCCCAGTTCTCCCTTGGGTGTATTGTCACCTGAAAGGGTCTTCTGGGTACGATTTGTGGGGTCATATAGTCTGTCCTCATATCCATTATGGGACTCCTTATGATATTTTTATTTCCATGTGTCCTGATCTAACTTTTGTGTTGCTCAGGTTGTGTTTCAGTCTGTATACCCCCATTCTCGCCTCCCCTTGTACCACTATATGCAGTGGCGGGAGGTCAAGTAGGGTCTCCAAGACCGCTGTTGGTGTACTTTTAATGCATCCCGCTATGCCAAGGCAGGCTAGTCGTTGCACCTTGCTCAGCCGAAGCATAGCCGTGTGCTGTCTGGTCTGGTCCAGGTCTAACCAGAACCAAACAATGGATGCATATGTTATGGCTGGTTTCACCACAGTATTGTACAACCAGTGAACCATTTGTGGTCTTAGTCCCCACGTTTAGCCATATGTTCTGCGAGCCAGAATTAATGCTATTTCCGCTCTTTTGATTACTTTGTCCAAATGGTGGTTCCAGGTGAGTTTTGAGTCCAATATAACCCCCAAATACTTAACCTCCCCCATCATTGGTATTTCAGTGCCTCTGAAGATTGAGAGGACCCAACCCCTCTAGTTTTCTTCTTTTGTGAAAGGCACTATTCTGGATTTGGTTGGACTGATTTTTAAACCAACCTCTTCCGTCCAAGTAGCTACTATATTCAGAGCCTGTTGCATTCGCTCTCTGACCGTAGTATTGAATTTGCCCTGGCATACAATGACTATGTCATCCGCATACGCTTAAAACTTCATGGTTGTTGCTCTTAAGGAAGGACCTTACTAAAGATGTGTTGTTGGGTGGAGAGAAGCGTGGAGGTGAGGCCTCACGTGAAGCCTTTATTTGTCATTGTATCTAAAGTCCTTTTTTGGTTACTGCCTTCCTTGGCTGTTGCCCTCACCCCCAACCACTTTCTGTTGCGTGTATGTACTGTAATGCTTAATAATTTTAAAACCAATTGGCGTTTTTCGTTAATAGCTATTACACAAAAACTGAAATAGCGAAGGCAAAAGTAAAAATACAATTTAAATATAAATGTGATAAAATTATTTTAAAAAAATGGACAAAAATATTTTTTTCCTGACGGGGAAACAAATTTACCATTTATCTATGTATACAGGTACTAAAATGTAATTTTTATAAAATGAAAATACGAGTATACATTTTTTCCCGGATATACTATACATACACGTAAATAAAAGGTGGATATTTAATTTTAGAATATTTTTATTACACAAAACTTTCATTAAATTTGTAATTAAAATACACACAAGACATTTTAAACTTTTTATATTTTTAAAATAGCTTTTAAACAAATACACTAAATTGAAATTTTTTATTCTAATAGGTCAAATCGCATAATTACAATGACAAATATTTAATAATTACCTTAAATGTTTTCATAGCAACTTAGGTCTAATTGTTGTTTTACTTACAACTTTCCACATCATTAATTTTATACCTTTAAAAACACTCGTATATTATGATAAATATGTGTTTTCAACAATAAATCGTCATTTTTACCGTCCCAGAAAAAAAAATGTATTAATACAAGGGAAAAATTTTAGATTTCAGCTCTCACTTTATTGTCTCCCTTCGCTTCACGTCGAGAGACAACATAACCTGGAGCTGAAATCTAGAACTTTTTCTTGCATAATAAATAAGTATTAGTTATCCCATATAACATTTTTTGCCGGCAAGGCATTGGCAAAAGATATCAAAGAAGACATCAAAATGGGCAATTGGCCGTTATTGGGCCACGTGTTGCATAAAATGTGATGGCATCCATCATTAATAAGTTATGATGAAAAAATGCGTTTAGGATGATGGCATCCATCATTAATAAGTTATGCTGAAAAAAATGCATTTAGGATGATGGCATCCATCATTAAAAGGTTTTGGCAAAAATATGCCTTTTTAGATGATGGCATTACATTATTTTTCCTAATGACAATAAAATGCATTTTTACTGTCAGGGAACTAAAATGTTCATAAATAATGTACATGCATATTGTGTGTTTATGTACAGGGTATCCCATATAAAATTAAATACTATAATTTTGGAAAAACCATAAGAGATACAATAAAAATACTAAAAAAATACATTTCACTGAACAACTTCTGCATTTAACTTTGTCTTGTATCTCTTATGGTTTTTCCAAAATTATAGTATTTAATTTTATATGGGTACACCCTGTACATAAACACACATTATGCATGTGCATTATTTATGCACATTTTAGTTCCCTGGACGCTAAAAAATGCATGTTATTGTCATTAGAGAGAAGAATAATGTAATGCCATCATCTAAGAAGCATATTTTTGCCAAAACGCTGCTTAATGATGGATGCCATCATCCTAAATGCATTTTTTCAGCGTAAATTATTAATGATGGATGCCATCATCCTAAACGCATTTTTTCATCATATCTTATTAGTGATAGATGCCATCGACATTTTATGCAACACGTGCGCCCAATAACGGCCAATTGCCCATTTTGATGTCTTTTTGATACCTTTTTGCCAATGCCTTGCCGTGCAAAAAATGTTATATGGGATGTGGTGCTTTTTTTTTATTTGATTTTTTTATCATTTATAGGTACAGTGTATTTATACACACACAATTTGGCGACCTCTGAGAGACTTCTTTTATTATACATTTTTACGAAAATAGCTCTTTCTTAAAAAAGTTCTGCATTGTCCAAAGCTAAAAGACAAAAAAATATCCTATATGTCGTCAACTTACGTAGACACACTGTATAAATTATGTATTTTTAACACGCTTTTATTAGCTTGGGTTGTATTGTATGTATGTAACGGAATCTTTAAGCTTAATTTTCACCAACTTCCAGCGATTCGATTTCTTTGAAACTTTGCACACGTATCAAGGACCCATGACAATGCAATAATCTGCAAACAGTATCCCGTTATCCTGATTAGGATCGCCAGGATAAATAAATTCCTTTATAGATTTTCTGTAGGAGAGTAACAGAAAAGAGCTAGTGCGCGATCTGCGCATGCGTGCAGTTTCGGACGTACTCTCAGCATAAGGCTGACAGAAACTTGTTCGGAGTAGTTGCGTTCTGAAACCCCATGCAACAGTGAAGCTTTAAATGAAATGATTAGATTACGAAATAGTTCGTGAAACATTTCAATATCACATGTCCGCAGAAAACTAATTGATATATCGAACTAAAAAATGAAAAATAAATAATAGTTTAAAAAAACTAAAAAAAACACGCTTTTATATGCAACCGAACTAAAAATTAGAAAATAATTTTTCATTACAAAGAGTTTGTATTACAGTAATAAAAGGTCAAACAATGAATCATAATTATATACCTCAAAATAGAATTATAATAAAATTTAAGATAATAACAGAATAATTCACTTCAGAATAAAAGCGTGGGGTGCTTAATATATTAAATGTTATAATTATTTCATTTAGTAAATATCTATGAGGGAAAAGTTATGAAAAATAGTAAAATGCACCCCACGCTTTTACTCTGAAGTGAATTATTCTGTTATTATCTTAAATTTTATTATAATTCTATTTTGAGGTATATAATTATGATTCATTGTTTGACCTTTTATTACTGTAATACAAACTCTTTGTAATTAAAAATTATTTTCTAATTTTTAGTTCGGTTGCATATAAAAGCCTGTTTATTTAGTTTTTTAAACTATTATTTATTTGCTAGAATACTTTAGCTTTTGTACGTTCGCTTGTTTCATAGTTAAGAAATAATGTATATTTTTATAAAAACAAACAACACCTTGATTGATATGACATGAAATGCATAATTATTCACTTGAGCCACCAACTTTTCTGCATAACAACCTAAAACCCGCTCTCCTTGAATATTTTATAAAACAAAGCAAAAGGAAGAAAATAATTCATTAAAATTGCATGTCACTGTGCTGCCGTTTTAGTTTTATTAAGATATATTATTGTAAATTGAGGACTTCTTATAAAGGCCGTAAGTAGGTCAAAAGAACACTTAAATTTAAATACGAAAACGATTTTAAATTCACTTCTGGGCAAAAAAGAAACGGCAAAAAAATTCAAATTCAATAGCGTTTTTTACCGATTTGAATCATCTTTTGGTCGAGTTGTAGCTCTTTTCATTAAAAATATTAATTAATACGGCGATTGCAAAAACATTTTTAGAATTAGGTGTTTCTACAGGGAGAGCCAAATGTTGCATTTTGCCCAATTTCTTATTAGTGTACTGGATTTTAGAGCCCCATCTTTTTTTTAAATCTTCTATTCCCCATATAACATTTTTTGCCGGCGTTGTACATTTAATTTACTGGCATTGCCAACACTCTTTAATGGCAAGGCATTGACAAAGAGGTATCAAAAAGACGCGAAAGTGGGCAATTGGCCGTTATTAGGCCACGTGTTGCGGATAATGTGATGGCATCCATCATTAATAGTTTATGATGAAAAAATGCGTTTAGGATGATGACATCCATCATTAATAAGTTATTGGCAAAAAAATGCGTTTAGGATAATGGCATTTATCATTAAATAAATATTGCAAGTTTTATAAGTTGAATGCATTAGGTAGTTTTACCTGGAAAGTTTTCCGGGAGTTTTGAAAATCGGCAATTTTATAGATTTCGGCCTGCTCTTTTCGAATTTCAATTTTGCCACCTCGTATCTGCGCCGCTCGCGCCGCCATATTGGAAAAATGGCGCCTAATCACAGTTTCTTTACAATATCTCCTTTCCGACACATTTTACGAGAAAAACGTTAATATACAAAATTAAACTAGAGAAAATTTCCTACAATTTATGTCTTTACTTTTTTTTTATAAATTCAATAGTTTTGGTGTACGAGCGCTGCAAAATACACTTCAATATGCATTTTGGAAAAAAAAACTCATTTTCCACACCACCTAGAGGTAGAGTAAGCGGCGCGTTTTTTTATCGTGGTGTCCCCAGTAGGCCTAATACACATGTGATGAACGCTTTCTAAATTTAGCGCATTCTCTTGCTATTTACTGTTCCTGACGGACCAGGCGTTGCGAGTTCGTCTTGGGCATCGATCGAGACGTCGCAGACCGATATGTCGTCCGCATCATCTGCAATGTGATTATCAGAATTATCACAAACATCTTTGTTTTCCATTTTATCAAGCGTGTACTCGAAAATAGTCTCTATTTCTTCCTCTTCATCGTTATCCAGTCAGAACTTGAGAATTTTATAAGCACCACTACAATTTGTACATATAACGGAGCATTTTAACCCAGCTTTTCTGCATCCACAGGCTCTCTGACTATCCCTTTTTGCATTTGCAAGAAGTACGTTTTAACAAGGACTTTGGGGCTGGGGGCTCAGAGTGTAGTTACAGGGAATTAGCCCATTTTTCTTTCTGTTCCATCCCCATTATTCTGCATTTTTTTCATTCGAGTATCACTGCTGAACTTGGTGATAGGTTCCGGAATGAATGTTGACGCGCTGCTGCTTCTGTTGGTGGTAGCGACGCAATATTAAATTTAGTTTTATATGCTGATTTTGTGAAGCATGCATATCTATATTCATTTAAGGACATACCTTTCTTAATTTTTACATCACTGCAACCATATAATTCCAGAAGGAAACGTTCTCCTGCTTTGGCAATAATCTCTGGGTCAGCGTTTGGATTTTTAAATACCTGAATAACCTCGACTTAAATAGGGATTTTTTCGGAGTACATTAATGAATTTTATTTTTCCTTGATAAAAAAGTGCACTTGTTGTATCACACCCACTGAATGCATGCAAAAACAAAATATGATCTGCCGCTGTTTTATCTATGATACTTTTAGTGGTATATATTTGTTGGGCAATTTTTCCTTTTCCTGGTTTGAGAAAATACACGTTTGATGGGGTACATAAAGCTGTCAAAAGAATAAGAAGATCTACATCTTCGCCGACCACTATTACAGTATCGTATGATGGTGAAACACGTATTGCGGTATGTATAATTAGCGTATCCGCATCTTCCATGGCTTGCAAGACCGTAAAATTCTCAGCTTCAAATTTTGTTTTTAGCATTCTAATAAGGCGGTTCTTGTTCGCTTCATTTCCCAGGAATTTATCTTGTGACACAGTTGGAATCATTGTCTCATCAAAAGTATGTCCACTGAAGTAGTTAACCGTGATCGTCGGTATCGCTCGGCAAATTTGGTACTATGGTTTGCTACATTTTCAGGATATCCGTCGAATACGATTATGGCATTGGATTTATATTTTGATTGAACGTACGCAATGTAGTTATTGCAAATAGATGAAAATGGTTCACCGCGATGCCAAAGGACTCGGTGTAATAAGTGCCCTCCGTCGATAACATACATTGTATTGCCAAAATTTATGTTTTCACAATGTTGCTCAAATGCCTTATACATGGAAGATTTAACGCATTTACGCATGCCTTCGTCGTTGAAAAGCGATAATGGAAATGGAGCAAGTTCGTACGAAAGAAAGTTTTAAGCTCCTCTTCAGATTCTTTTGCAATGCACATTCTTTGGAAAATTAATAATGGATTTATCGGAACAATATCACCTTCTATCAGAATGCCTGAATTCATAATACCAAGTGATTTTATTCTGTCACTCCGTTTAAATTTTACTGTATAAAAATTGCTACCAATGATGTTAGAGATACCAGTACAACCAATTTCATGAGCCATATGACAGTTTATCTTTTCATCTCCGACAACGCCAGTGCTTATTGACATAATATCCTTTACTTCTGGAAAAGGTGGATGGTTGCACAGCCAATCCATCAGTTTTTTACATCATCATTGTCGCGACTGACCCGCGAACTTCTCATTTCGACGTGCTGCTCAGACCCAGAAAAAGCAACATTGCAAAAGTTTTCAACTTCATCGCAAATATTGTGCAAGAATACCATTCCTAAAGTCCATTTGGAAAGCACGCTGTCGTTGACTCCTCGTCCATGAGTAAGGCCGCCAAAGCATTTCATTGTCCTCATCAATGATTGCTCAATTGTCATATCTGACCATGTGCCACACCAAAATTTGTCAGAACGTCTAATTGTAAAATATCCTTTAGTTGTAAAAAGTTCGTATTCTTCAACTGTCATTCGATTTTTAAATCCGACATGTCTTGCAAATATAAATGGCAAGATTTAGCATATAAGAAGTGACCACTGGCATGAAAAAAGGTATCATTTTCTGAATAGTGTCAAGATGTAAATTCCAGTTGCCCATTCTTTCTGCTTCAATAAAGTGTTTAACCAGTCAAAAAAAAACTGATCCAACTTGAACAACTGAGAATTTCACTTTCCTTCAACATTTTACTAAAAATATATTTATAAGCAATCGTGCCACCTCGATGCTTTCAACAAGAAACAAATATGACCTAACAATCCCCTTAATTGTTGATCCATAATTCTGCGGTGCGAGCAGAGACGGTGCAAGCCGGGGCTTGTTTAGGAGTGTTTATGAATGCAAAAGAAAAAGACTAATTGAGCAGGGTATATACTTTTTTTCAGTTCCTCCGACAGATCTTTTGTTTAAGGTCAAGAGAGTCAGAAAAAAACGTGGGGTGTGGATAAATATATTTTTTTGCTTGTACACCAAAAACTATTAGATTTTGCAAAAACATTGTAAATACATAAATTGTAGGAAATTTTCTCTAGTTTAATTTTGTATATTAATGTTTTCTCGAAAAATGTGTCGGAAAGGAGATATTGTAAAGAAACTGTTATTAGGCGCCATTTTTCCAATATGGCGGCGCGAGCGGCACGCAGATACGAGGTGGCAAAGTTGAAATTCGAAAAGAGCAGGCCGAAATCTATAACAATGCCGATTTTCAAAACTCCCGGAAAACTTTCCAGGTAACCCCTTTTTATTTGACCAAATGACTGGGCCAATAAAAAATTACATAATATAAATTTTTATACCGTAACAATAAACCAAAAAAAAAAAAAAAAATTATGTAATAAAATTTAAAAAAGATAGTAAATCAAAAGAAAACACTTTAAAATAGTAAGTATTTAAGGGACACTTACACTCAATTTTCAGATCAAAACATAGGGAGAAATATTTTAAAAGGAGTTAAATGTCAAAAAAAACTATTAAATATATATAATTTTTTATTAACACGTCTTTAAAACTTTTAATAAGGCAACTCCCTGATTTCATATAATTTTTTTAGAGTAACTACTAAATTTAAAGGTTTTAAACAGAAATGTTTACAGCTCCTAACAGTCTGCTTGAATAACCCGCCTTCTTGACTAGCCATCACCAATTAATTACACAACACGCACTAATTAGGTAATGAATACACTTAATTTATGTCTACTAAAAACTCTTTTCTTTCAAAAAGAAACTAAAAACTAGAAAACCACGTAGAAAACAATTGCACAAAGCGGCCAAACAAAATAAGCAAGGTTGCCTCATCTGTCAAATTGTCAAATCTTGTATTTCGGCTAAGCGGGAAATTTGAATTTATCACCTTCGGTCAGAAATCGTCGAAATTAACCTAGCTAATTTTACCATCATTTTATTTTTATTCTCTCAAAAATACATAATAAACATTTTGTTTGACTTAATTTTTATTTGCATGATTTGTATAAATAAAATGTTAGAAAAAGGCCATTTCCTTTAAATTATGTAAAAAAACATAAAATAATGTTGTTTAGCCGCCATTATAAATAAAACAGATCAAAGAAATTGCTCGAATGTTAGTTAAATACCAATGTTAATAATATGGTTTTAGTAAGTATAAATATGCGTTGAAGGTTTTGCCTTCAAAAATCCAATATTTATTTGCCTGCAACAAAAGACATGCTTTATTTAATCAGGATTGGTATGCCGCCATTTTTGTATGCTTGCCGGCAATTCGCCTGCATGTAAAATTTATTGGCAATTGAGTGTTTATTTAGGGTTAACTTTTTAATGCGTATTAGATGTTGGCATAATATTGCCACCAATTACCAATTCTTTACCATCAATGCCAATATGAAAAATGTATATCTCTCAATTTTTTAAAAATATCCTAATGAGTATATAAGTAATAAAAAACAATGTTTTTAAAAAAATTAACACTTTGTAGTTCAAAAACAAAGACGTTTGGAACATTTGTTCATATGAATTTATTTTCTTATTTTTGGTGGGTAATCACCTACTAAAATTTTTCGCATTTGTTTAGAAACACCGTGTATAAGTGACAAAGGCAAATAATAAGACCGCGGGAATTAAGTAATTTAAAAAAATCCTTTGAATATATTAAAATTCCTGTATAATTTACTATTTATTTTTTATTATTATTTAAACTACCTGATAAGGTATATGGTTTACAAAGTGGTATTTCGTATACCTGTTATTGTTAGTAGTTAATTTTATATACTGTTTATGTTCCATTGGGAAACAGAAATTGTGGGTTGTCGAAACAAAAATTGTTGCAAAGGTAAAAATATTAAATTATAATTTTATGGCAAGTTGTATAATGACACACTTTTATTTTTGCGTTTAGCATTAAAAAATAGGAATTTTCAATGTTACGGTTTTTATCTAGAAAAGATATAATTTACAAAAGTAGGTATAATAAAATGGTTTATCACATGTACGTCCATTATTGATTAACACGTAGTAGATGTAGTTGAAATTGATTTTTTTAAACGTTTAAATTGTGATTCTAAAAGTATTGTAGGTTTTATTATTTAGAATAACTTGTGTCGGTGTGAATGAGGAAGGTGAGTCCAATTTCTGTTTATGTTTATTTATGGGCCCTTTATAAACATAAAATTAAATTCAAAGTTTGGAATAAAATTTATAAATTTTTGATTTTTTTTCTGACATAAATAGAAAAACCGCAGTAAAAATAGTGAGATTCTCTTTAAAATTGTGTTTTATTAAAATTGCGTTTTGCACTGGAGCTCTTCATTTACAAAATCAGGTAAATAAAACAACAATTAGGTAATGTAACGAAATATGACAGTCTAACACGAATACCGGCATGTAAACATTTCGGATTAGACTAATCGTACATCCTTTGTTTTTGCTTTACTAGCCGGATATACTTTTAACTTTTGCTTAACCCGGATACCTTTTGTGTAGTTTAGTATTATTACATTATTTAAAACGTATCAAAATTTTTTAAAAGAAATTAAAACTATTTTTTCGCTTTGACACCCTTATCTTTTCTAGGCTTTTAAAGATAAGAATCTTTAATTATTTCTTATATTCTGGCATAACAGATCTGTGGTTTCTTTGTGGTACCATTCATTAATGGCCCAGCAAACACTATTTGCCGGCAATATACATTTTTCATATTGGCATTAATGGTAAAGCATTGGCAACTGGTGGCAATATTATGCCAACATCTAATATACGCATTAAAAAGTTAACCCTAATTAAACACTCAATTGCCAATCAAATTTACATGCAGGTGAACTGCCGGCAAGCATACAAAAATGGCGGCATACCAATCCTGATTAAATAAAACATGCCTTTTTGTTGCAGGCAAATAAATATTGGATTTTTGAAGGCAAACGTTCAGCGCATATTCATACTTTTCAAACCATATTATTCACATTGGTATTTAACTAACATTCGAGCAATTTTTTTGATCTGTTTTATTTATAATGGCGGCTAAACAACATTATTTTATGTTTTTTTTTACATAATTTAAAGGAAATGGCCTTTTCCTAACATTTTATTGATATAAATCATGCAAATAAGAATTAAGGCAAACAAAATGTTTATTATGTATTTTGAGGGAATAAAAATAAAATGATGGTAAAATTAGCTAGGTTAATTTCGACGATTTCGACCGAAGATGATAAATGCAAATTTCCCGCTTAGCCGAAATACAAGATTTGACAATTTGACAGATGAGGCAACCTTGCTTTTGTTTGGCCGCTTTGTGCAATTGTTTTCTTCGTGGTTTTCTAGCTTTTTAGTTTCTTTTTTAAAGAAAAGAGTTTTTAGTAGACATAATTAAGTGTATTCATTACCTAATTAGTGTGTGTTGTCTAATTAATTGGTGATGGCTAGTCAAGAAGGCGGGTTATTCAAGTAGACTGTTAGGAGCTGTAAACATTTTGTTTAAAACCTTTTAAATTTGTAGTTACCTAAAAAATTATATGAAATCAGGGAGTTGCCTTATAAAAGTTTTAACGACGTGTTAATAAAAAAATTATATATATTTAATAGTTTTTTTTACATTTAACTCCTTTAAAATATTTCTCCCTATGTTTTGGATCTGAAAATTTAGTGTAAGTGTCCCTTAAATACTTACTATTTTAAAGTGTTTTCTTTTGATTTACTATCTTTTTTTTAATTTTATTACATACTTTTTATTTATTTTTTATTTGGTTTATTGTTACGGTATAAAAATTTATATTATGAAATTTTTTTATTGATAAAGCTTTCCTGCCTTTTTTTCTTATTTTTTTGATTACAAAATTCTAAATATGTTATTTAACTTTTGGGACCTTTAACTTATAAAACTTGCAGTACTTATTTAATGATAAATGCCATTATCCTAAACGCATATTTTTGCCAATACCTGAGGACGCCATCATCCTAAACGCATTTTTTGGCATAACTTATTAATGATGGATGCCATCACATTATCTGCAACACGTGGCCTAATAACGGCCAAATTATACTAAATTTAAGATAATAACAGAATAATTCACTTCAGACTAAAAGCGGGGGTGCTTAATATATTAAATGTTATAATTATTTCATTTGTAAATATCTATGAGGGAAAAGTTATGAAAAATAGTAAAATGCACCCCACGCTTTTTCTCTGAAGTGAATTATTCTGTTATTATCTTAAATTTTATTATAATTCTATTTTGAGGTATATAATTATGATTCATTGTTTGACCTTTTTATTACTGTAATACAAACTCTTTGTAATGAAAAATTATTTTCTAATTTTTAGTTCGGTTGTATATAAAAGCGTGTTTTTTAGTTTTTTAAACTATTATTTATTATAGCTAATTTCTACTTAGTTTTAAGGTTTGAATCAATATTTTAAACAAACAAAAAGGCCATTTTTAAATTAAAGTTTAAAGTACTTGCCAATAATACTAAAAGTAAAAGTTTTATTACGTTTATTAACGACTTAACCAACTACTTTGCAATTATATGGTTGGCTCGCATTTAGTGATTGCTAATTATTCTGGCTGATGAGTTATACATATGTGTATAGATCAAATAATAAATCAATTAAAGTTTATTCTCCATTTTAAATTGTTATTCTTGTCCACGCACTAACTATACATTTCTTTTATCTTCTTAAAATCTGTATGTCAATTGACTTCTAAACGTGCAGTTTCTTTTACAAAAATATCATAAATAAATGAAGACAGCAGTTTACAATTTAGAATTAAAATACGAGTTGTTTAGGGTTTAAAACCAAATATTCTGCCTATAAAAAAAAGTTGATGATGGACGGCTCAAAGACGAAACGTCGGATCTTAAATGTAGTGACATTATTTTATAGAACAGAAAAATGTAGCAATGGAAAATGTATTGTTTGCTTTTAAAATATCTCTTTAAATAAACTGTCTGGCAAAATTTCGTTTTTTTATGGATAATCCCAGAACGGCTGCAAAATTCTTAACCTTTAAAACGGAAAAGGCGCAACATTACCCAAATTTAATCAACTTTGTATCTTTTACCGTTATTAAAAACATATTAGATTTTAAAAAAACAAAGTTAGTTTTTATATTCGACATGCAGGTTAATATAATATTTTTTTGATGAATGTCGTTTATCAAAATGTATTAATATCCTCAATAATAACTACTATCTGGACAACAAACTGTTTTATGTAGATATTTAGTTGAATCCCAGATAAAAATGAAATTAATTTTAAGTTTCTTGTTTTAGATAATTGGCAGACATAATGGCATTAGCAGTGGAAGATATCATGTGCGATCAGTGCCTAATTACCTCAGAAATTAATATCACCGATTGAACATAATGAAGAGAAAAGAAATGGATATAATGGTGCCTGCAGACGTAAGTAAAAATACTTTTTAATTAATAATATAAAAAATAATTATCATAAAAAATAACTGTTTTTTTCTCTCAGTACGTTTTTTTGGTAATAATTACCAGACTTTATTTTTGTATTTTTTTATTTTTACTAAGTTTTATTTATCTTTTAGAGTTGGTTTGTTGTTTTTTATATATTTATTTCACTCTTTTTATTTTTTTCGTTATTAACATTTGATCCATGACCATCTACTAAAAAAGCAGTACTAGTACCTCACGTAAACTCTTCCCTCAAAACGGCAATGCTACCCCTAATAGGTATAAGTTGGGTAAAAATATATGAACAAACAAAGTTACAAACTTTACCTCTTTATACCGGTTGAGCTAACTAACATACCACATAGGCAATGTGAGGAAAAGATACAGTTTAACTAAATACCGGCATGTAAACATGCGTGACTTATAGTGCTTGTTTCGTTATTCTATTACTGGCCGATATACCAAAACCCATTGCTCATGCATTATATTTAGTATAGAAACAGTAAATGAAATATGACCAGATCAAAATATTTTGACATTACATTTCTACCTTGATTGTTCAAATATAGGTAGCGGTTTTCGCTCTATTATACAGAGATTTTCGAACAATTCTTTTTCAGAGGACGTTCTCTGATAGGTCAATTTGTGCTGGCACAAATCTGCGATGCTCGCGTTTTCCACAGTGTCATTCTGTGTATTGTTGTGGCCATAAACGATATTTACGTGCACGGTGGCAGTTGAACAGGGGTGCTGGGGTGGGGACAAAACCGGTATAAGTCAGCGTCGAAACACAAGAAAACATTAATACACTGCACTCGGGGCACGTATGAAGAAAGAAAGCAAGTCATGTGTTTGAAAAGTATTGTCCAAATTACGAGAAAACTGATCGCACAGAACGCAAGGATATCGTGCGTCCATAATTAAATTAAGGAAAATGAGGCGCATTCGTTTTTGGTCGGCTGATAACATGAGAGATTCGTATCTGTTATGAAAACTGACAGTCTTGATAGAGCAGCGTTGCCAAACTTCCTTATGAAGAATTAACATAGGCTTCTTTTCAGGGATTATCCACCATTTCCGCTGAGAAGCAGATGGTATTTTTTTACGTGAGAAATGCCTCTACTTCCTTCAACGCTTGCGGTCATTTTGCCACACTCTCTCTACAAATTATAATAGGAAAAAGGAATAACTTAATTTTCATATGAATTTTGTCCTGTATCTTCCTTTTTTTTAAGCTATTGATTATTTGGCAACATCGCAAGACATTTACAGTTCTGTTGCAAACTCTTCTTTTTATGCAGTGGCAGCTATGGCGGGATTGTTTTAATATTATTTAATTTTTATTTTTTTGGACATTTTTGTAAACAGAAAGTGCGGTGTGTACTGTGAAATACTGTTTTGGGCGTTTAATGTAGTATTTCTACTGTTTCGTCCCCACCCAGCACCCCTGTTCACTCCACCGTCCCGTAAATCTGTTTTATTAATAATAAATTATAGAAATGGATTTTGGAAAACCCGCACACAGATTTGTGTCATAATCGACCTATAGAAACGCCCTGAAAATAATTTTCAAAAATCTCTTATAATACAGTAATCCGATGATTATTATCTCATATGATATACAGGGTACGACAATAGGTATGATTTTTTTAAATGGAATACCCTGAATATTATATCACCACCAAAAAAATCTTTTAAAATGCTTTAAAAGATACTACATTTGATGTGTCTATCTCAATTAGTTTCGGAAATATGACCATCCAAATCTGAAAAATAATTTTAAATTATTCTTAGAAGCGTAATAGAGATACATCTTCCCAACTTTTTTATTTTTAACGTATAAAATAAATAAAAAACACTGTTTTTGTTGGTAGATTCTGTAGAATCCATATCTTTCATCAGAATGCTTTTTATCTTTTAGGATATACAGTGTGGGACAAAACATATTAAATTTTAAAATGGAAAACCTTCGTAAATTATAAAAAAATCTTGTATCTGTCCTTACACTCAGAAGTAGCAAAAAGTAGGAACGCAATTGTAAGTACAAAAACTGATAAAGAAAAAGGTAAAAAAAATCTTTGACAAAAGTAGCGAGACTTCGCGAGACTGCATCGGAAACACAACAATAGCTCTTATTATTTAAACTCTTTTACTTTTTTAGTAAACAAGGCTAATAATAAACTAAGTAGATTAAATGTTGTATATTTATGTTTACTTAAAATACATTTTCAAGTTTCTTATTACCCCAATAGAAGTCGTCATATCTTTTTATAATTTTGCGTACATGTAGTTTGAAGTATCTACTTTGAAATACACAGCATGAGCCATTAAAATTTCAAAGTTGCTTTTTGGCCAAAATAATGGATTTCTATCCCATAGTGTATCGGCGCGTCGCTGTAAAGGATAGCGGCGCCTTTGTATAAAATAGTCCGATTGCAGGCGGCCTTTTTTATGTTTTTTTGTACCTCTTAAAATAACAGACGTTTTTTGGCCTCCTTATGGTTATCAAACATAACGAGACGACAGATTTTGCAGCCTCTTTTAAGAAATTTATCTTGCGTCTGCGCTTTCGAGACATAACCTTATTTTTGCCTGTGGTTCACCGATTTTAAAGTTTACGAAAACGAAGTGACTAGGGGCACGTTGATGTGCCGCGATTATTTTTACCGGGCACGTGTATGACGTCACTACTGAGCGTGCCATTATTCATCATCAAAGTTGAAATTCAAACTATCCTTAATTTGGCTATATTCCGCCTTCTTTTTGCACAAAATTCTTGATATAACACTAAATTGGCATACAATATTTTATGAACATCCTTAAAAAACCTCTTTTTTAGTTATTTTACACGTTTTTTATTAAATTCTAATTTTTTTACGCCCAAAACGCTGCAACCATGCATACACCTATGTGTATAGTGGTTTCAAACATGGCGACTTGATTTAAAAGCAAACCTTTTATTATATTAATAAAGAAAGGCTTATAATCAGTAAAAACAGGTTTTAAAAAGGTTTTTAATGTAAAATGAAATATTGTGTGCCAATTTAGTGTTATATCAGGAATTTAGTGCAAAAAAGAAGGAAAATATAGTAAAAATAAGGATAGTAGACAGTAGTGACGTCATACACGTGCCCGGTGAAAAAATAATCGCGGCACATCAACGTGCCCCTAGTCACTCACGAAAATCCGTATTTACTTTTATTCTTCATAAGATATAAATTGATATTTAAATATATGCAAACACTTCTGTTGATTTCGTTTTTTAAAGTAGATGCAAACAATACAGTATAAGCAAAACCCAAAAAGTAAGGTTAGGTTTGGTAGTAGAATAAAAAGCAAGTGTGCCAGATTGTAACATCTAAATTAATTACTGATTTAGAATATCCGTAAAAGTGCAAGTCCGTTTTAATTTCTTAACACTATTTGATTTTTACTACTGCTATAAATTTTCGCTAATTAGAGCCTATGTATAAATGATATTTTAATTAATACGGCATGAAAATTTTAACCTTTTAAATAATTGATATTAAAATTTCTACAATCCGGCAACCACGCAGTTTAACAATAACGATAACGATAAGCTCTTCGGTATTCATCCGTAATTAAAGGAGTCCGGTATGGTTAATAACGATAACGGATCATGTTTGCGTTACTGCGCAGTCTCAGAATAACGTTAACCACAACGGAATTGCAAAATAAGGGTGCAAAATCAAGATTAAGTAAAGCCGTTTTAAAACTGTCTTTAATTAAATTGAAATTTTGACATATTACCTACTGCGCTGATTGGCGGCAAAAGCTCCCTATTCATTTTAACGATAATTATAAAGTAAAATTATTCTGAAAATATATAATTTACATAATGTCAAACATTTTTACATATTAGTTAAAAAAAAGGTAATTAGTTATGAAATCGTGACTGATAGAAAGTCTTTAAATTCTATAGGTAATAGTATATGACACGTACTTACTATTTAGTCAGATATGAAATTAAATATAAACAACCATTTATTTCATAAGTACTAAAAATGTTAGGCTGGAAAATTGCAGGAAATTTCAGATTATTATTTACAACTACATTGTTTAAGAGCAAGGACAATTCAATATCAAATAAATATGTAACCACCAACGTATAAAACTACTAAAAGTTTTTTATTTGGACATTTAGCTATGAATTATTTATAAAATTTAGGAAGATAAAGTTTGAAAACCACGAAATTGTATTTAAACAATGTATGTCCAGATTGCATAATTGTTTTACTAAAAATATTATGATGTAACTTAAAACTAAATACACTTGAATTGAGGCAAGCCTCATTTATTAGGACCAGAGTGGACTAAGTGAGTGTGAAAGTAAATCTTATAAAAATTATTGGTCCACACTCCAGTCCTTATAAATAAGAATTTTGTTTTTGAAAATTACGCGTTAAAGCACTTTTTAAATTTGTCGGAGTTTCGGTCTGATTCTTAAAGCCTTAACTGTGGCTTCTAGAAATGCAAACAGATATTGAATTTTACAATATTTTATTTTCGATGTAATTTGTAATTTTTGATTCAGTATTGAAGTCCTCTCGTAGCAGGTCAGGAATTTGTTGAACCTTATTGTTAAAATAATTTTTACTCGAAAACGGCTCATTTTATCGATGTCAAACAAAGAGTACCTTTTTTTAGCAAAAGGTTTAAACTACCCAAAAACATATTTTTTGTGTCTTCACCATACAGGGCGTAAAAAATATTATCAATAATGTGCGAAAACTAGTCCGTCCCTGGCAAACTAAAGAAGCGACATAAGTTTCAAAGGGCACTATTTTAAGAGGTCTTTACTAGTATGCATCGTACTAAAATATTATCAAATTATACAGAGCGCTTTAAAAGTTATTCACGAAAAATCGATTTCTAGCTGCCCCCTTTAGGGGATCATATCTCCGCAGGGGGGCTTAAACGGAAAAATTTTATAGGAACTTGTCGTGTTATTTTCATCTGTTCCATACAAATAATCTGCAAACAGTATCCCTGTTATCCACTAGTTAGGATCGCCAGGATAAATAAATTCCTTCTATAGATTTTCTGTGCAGGAATGCGAGAGAAAGAGCTAGGTGCGCGATCTGCGCACGTGCGTGCAGTTCCGGACGTACTCTCAGCATAAGGCTTGACAGAGGACTTGTTCGGAGTAGTTGCGTTCTGAAACCCCATGCAACAGTGAAGCTTTTAAGATAAAATGATTAGATTACGAAATAGTTCGTGAAACATTTCAATATCACATTCCGCAGAAAACTAATTTGATATATCGAACTAAAATGATAAATACGGTTTAAAAATAACAATTACGCTTTATATGCAACCGAACTAAAATTAGAAAAATTTTATTGACAAGAGTTTGTATTACAGTAATAAAGGTCAAACAATGAATCATAATTATATACTCAAAATAGAATTATAATAATATTTAAGATAATAACAGACATAATTCACTTCAGAATAAAAGCGTGGGGTGCTTAATATATTAAATGTTAGTAATTATTTCATTTGTAATATCTATGAGGGAAAAGTTATAGAAAAATAGTAAAATGCACCTCAACGCTTTTACTCTGAAGTGAATTATTCTGTTATTATCTTAAATTTTATTATAATTCTATTTTGAGGTATATAATTATGATTCATTGTTTGACCTTTATTACTGTAATACAAACTCTTTGTAATGAAAAATTATTTTCTAATCTTTTAGTTCGGTTGCTTGCAAAATTGTCTAATTTCGACTTAGGTTGTTTTAAAATGAACGATTCATTTGTTGAACACTTTGCTTACTAAAAAAACTCCTATTTTGAACTTTACATAATTAATTTTAAGTTATTTATTGTTTTTTTTTAGGAAACTATGGTTACAAAATATTATTTACAAGATCAGAAATGAACTACTACCAGCTCTAGCGGCCTTCCTAGCTAACAGCATCACTAGATCGCTGGGACCTTTTCAAAGAATACCTCTAAGTTTACGTTCTGGGGCAGTTAGAGTAAGACTAAGAAAGAGAAGTAAATCACACATTAAAAAATCAAAATCATCCGAAAAGGAAAATGTAGAAGTTTTTGTGGATGATCAGACTGAAGAGACACCTGAAAAATGTGTTAATTGTGTTGTCTTACATGATCCCAAGGGAGAACCGGAAGCGGATATCATTTTTATTCATGGGCTACATGGAGGTAAGTATTGATATACCCTGGACCAGAGCTGTTGACTGTTTCGTCATACCTTGTTGTTCATTCTTCATAACGTCTAAACTGAGTCAGTGTCAATAATTGTCAATGGCAGTTTTCGATTTTTTAGACATCTCAAATATTTTCATTAATTTATACGCAAAAGTTGAGTGAATAGAAAAATTATTAGTGTTTAGTGCTCATATTTTTAACTAACCAACTGAACAGACCTATTCTGATATTATACTATTATCGCAATACGCTTTTGCAGAGGCGATACGTTAGTTCCAATCCGTATCCGATCGGTAACGTATCCAGACTCTGGTACGTCAAAATTAGAAAAGGAGAAGATTCATAACCATAAAATTTGATTGATTTATTGACAAGTGAGTTTAAAGCTAAAATGTAAACCACAGTAAAATCTCGAAAAAATCCGATATGATGTAAATGTAAAATCTCCGAAAACTGATGATAAAATATATATATATATATACATATATATATATATATATATATATATATATATATATATATATATATATATATATACATATATATATATATATATATATATATATATATATATATATATATATATATATATATATATATATATATATATATATATATATATATATATATATATATATATATATATATATATATATATATATATATATATATATATATATATATAGGTGGGACTGACTAGTTAAGAAAAAATATTCAAAACCAGGAGGTTATTGGGGATGCAGTCATAAAAATAATGGCCAATTTTACAGGTGAATTCTTTATTGAATTTGTCAAGCTTTCGAAAGCAGATTGCTTCCTTCCTAAGGACATCAAAAACAATTTTAGGTTTTACAAATTATCCGTAAATACGTTATTTAAAGTTATCTTACCAATGCGAATTTCTTAATTAGACAGGAAATTCAAATCAGAACATGGCAGAAACATCTTAATCAAAGGTTAGACATGAGGTGTTAGTTTACTTAATTTTCAAATTTAATACTCTAATTACATGGGGAAAATCTTATGAAAAACGATTCTTCTTTGTTACATGGCTTACAGCCACAAACAGATGATCTATGAGGAAGGAAGCAATCTGCTTTCGAAGCTTGACAAATTCAATAAAAGAATTCACCTGCAAAATTGGGCCATTAGCATTCTAAAAAATGACATACAGTCAGTAAAAGGCCAAACAAATTCCTGATGCTCTAATTTGATGATCAAACCTAAGCTTACCTTTAGTCCCAGAAATAGATTTCGAGATAAAGGGTGTCGAAAATGTATTCTCGTTTTTTAAAAATATTTTTGTTTATAATAGGTGTATTGTCATAACATTTAGTTAAAGGGGTTTCTGGCAGGTGAACAATAAGAATCTGTCATCAATTTTGCTGTTAACTCTAGAAGGCACAAACTACACTATCTTGTTTAAATTTAAATGAAAATATCCTTTTGAGCCAACTCTGTAAGTAACTTTTAGATAAAGATTCATATTCTTTAACATATTTTGCATAAAAAGGAATTTTTAGTAAAAGTTGATTTAACCAGTCGTTTTTTGAGATATCTGAATTTAAAAAATATTTTTCTGTATGGCAAGATCTAAGCTTTACAGGCTGTTTCAGGAATTAGACGTTAATATTTTAGGAAAGAGTGTAAATCCTTAAGTGGTTTTAAAAAAGAAAAGTTCAAATAAATCTATGTTCTGGCTTAACTATTTTACCACTCTGTATAACTACAAGCAAAAATAATTTTATTTCCAATTAAGAAAAAAAAATCTGAGCACATAGGTTGAATATAAAGATTTGTTCATGGTTACTGGTATACGGTTAACGAATACTTAATTAAGAAGAAATTTTGCCGTCTATATTAATTTAAAGAATTTATTTTTCTAGCTGATTTGCATGTTTAAAAACAAAAAGGGGAACTTTGACAAAACAAAAAGTAATTAAAGTCAGATATTAAACACAGATTACTTTCTTAAAGCAAATAAAATCTTTATTTATTTTGGGGATGTTGTGCAATATTTAGTAACTAATATTTTGGTCAAAACTAAAGATAATAATTTTCTACAAACTTATATGCGTATCATTAGTCATTAACCTTATACAAAAAAAAATAGTGACGTTCTTGTTTTAAAAATACGTTTTGTGTTAAACTAAATCTGATAATAAGTATGTATTGTGTAAAACTCATTTACCTGATAATGCTTGATAATAGGATGCTTTTTTTGTAATTTTTATAATTATATTTAATGTTTAGTGCTTCTTTGTAACTTTATTAAAGCCCTCTTTAATCTCTCATATTATTTTAATGTCTGACGATTTATTCAGTAAAAGTGTAAAAAATCTGAGATAAGGTCACGACATTCGCCATATTGGCTAGCGCGGCTGTGACGTCAAGTCGGGCCATTTTCGGCCATGTTTGATTTTATGCAGATCAGTGGCGTAGAATTAAGGAGAAAACAAAAAGAACTGTATGTTGTAAACAAAATTTATTTGATTATTTTAATAGGCATAACTTAAAACAAAAACATAAATGGGGTTTAAATGTTGAAAATTAAAAATTATCAAAGCGACGACAGGACGATGAGGTACCTGGCAGAGCAAAACATTTTCCATGGTTCCGTAAGTCAAAACCATTTTAAAAGCTTTGTATACAGGGTGTCCGCTAATGAATGGTACACAGAAAAACCACAGATTCCTTATGCCAAAATATTAAGATTTAACCAAACAACCTAATATCCAAAAGTTAATAATAAGGAAGATACGGGGTGTCATAGTAAAAGAAAAAGTAAATTTATTTCGATAATTGTTCCCCCTTTTAAAATATCTTAATAAAACGGTATCTCGGGGTTTTTAAGCATTAGCTTTTCAGATCGAATATTAATTTTTGTGTGTAGACTAGAGGGCGATGGGTACACTATACTCTTTTAAATTCTCTAAAACTACCTACCCAATTTTTTGTTACTACTCTATGTATGTAAGCTTTTCTATGCTTTCTGCACAAAAAAGAATCTTAATAAGAATCGGTCTTGACAACCGTTTTAAAGGTATTCACTCTTTAGTTGTTCAGTGCACCCAAAAGTATGTACCTTCAATAACATCGTATTAGCTATAATTACAACTGCTTAGATATAAATAGCTGATAGCTAAAAACTCCGGGATACCGAGTTTTATTAAAATGTTTAAAACATATCAGAAATTATCGAAATGCATGAATAAAAAATATTTATATCCCTTTAACACCCCGTATCTTCCTTATCATTAACTTTTGGATATAGGTATGTTTGTTTAAATCCTAAATGAGTATTTTCGCATAAGAAATCTGTGGTTTTTCTGTGTACCATTAATTAGCGGACACTCATTAGTATTACATGTATATAAAAACACGAATGACTGAAAACTATTTGACTAAACACTATCAAAATCTCTAAAATAAAATGAGTCCGAACCAATAATATGTGAAGTCTCTAAACTAACCAAAAACATTAACAACTGGAAATCCTTGCAAAATATACAACCAAAATGAAATTGGCAAATTTCCACAGTTTTTACCAAACAAAGCTTCGATCGACAAGGCACGACTCTGTCATCAGCTGATATTGCTACCAACTTTGAACAGAACTGCCAACCGAAATCGTAATTCTCACACCCTCACGTCCCTGACAAAAGCTATCACCGGTCTTGCCTATGTCTAAACCCCTTCTCAATTCGAACTTGTGTAAAGATGCTCTACAGATACATACTATTTCTCAGTAATTTGGAATAGTGTTTGCAAAACATAATAATATGCGTAATAAATTCTGCTGTATTTATACAGAATTTAAGTGTCTTAGTGGACTCAATATAAATATTTGATCTTCCGAGTATTAAATATTGTGGAAAAAAAAAAAAAAATATTTAAACAATGTGTTTATTAGTTTTAAATTTAAAAGTACTACGTATATTTCTGGTAAATACCAAAAAAACGTGAAATATTAAATTGACAAATATTGGAAAAAAAATTTAAAGAATCTGATAGTCATGTTGTAAAAGATTACGTCAGCTAGAATTTTGAGTTTTATGGCTCGTTTCCCATGGTGATTTTACAAAATCAGCCAGTCATATAACATAATATTCAATGCGTGGAAAGGAGACAGTCTAGCGCGAATACCGGCATGAAAACATTTCGGATTGGATGACTAATAGTGCTTGTTTTGTTATTGCATTACTCGCCGATATACTTTTACAAATAGCTGAAGCAATATATGATTTATAATATGGTGATTTCGACACATGTTAATTGGTTCCCGAATCAGGATTATTAGAAAAATTGCTTTCAAACTTTTGGTTTGCCCTGACGACTTATACCGGGTCAGTGTTGAATTGAGAAATGGTTTCCGGGGGATCCCATATCAACTACCTTTTCTAAATATTAGCTTTGTTCGCGGGTCTAGTAATGAACCGATTCTGAACCAGAACCGAACTGGTTTAGAATTGTTTTAAAGCGCATGTCTAGTTATTTATTAGTTCGGAATTTTTATTTACCGCGAACGACTTTCTATACAGCTGAGGATGTATTCTAACCTAGCCTTTTGGTTAGGATTTTTTATGGTTAAATTGATACTACACAAAAAAATAAATTCAAACAAAAAGGTAAATTGTTATACTGTCGAAAGCCACTCGAGGTCTCTGGGCGGAAGAACGAGGGATTCCCTGCCTCCTCTCGTTTTTAACATAAGTATGTGTATTTAACTAAAGATAAAATTCAAACAACAAGAAATGGTAAAATCTTCTAATATTGTCTATATTTTTTAATTAAATCTTTATTTATTTTATTGCATACATACATTCATACGGAATACAATTAAAAATCCTTTGTTTATATACGCTCAGAAACTCACAAAATATTAAAAAATATTCAACAGGTATATTAACTCGCATAAAAAGTGGCAGAAACAAATAAACTGTAATACAACGGTTTATTTCTGTACCATAAAACAGAAAACAGCTGACCATGTCGACAATGCGCATGAAATTCCGAACCTGAACTCTTTAGTTCCAACAAAATCCCAGGACTGCATAATCAGGTTACGAACCAGTATAACGAACTGATTCCATTGTAACCCGCGAACACAGAACTGTTACTAAAAATTCAGGATTTTACTAACCGCGAACGCTGCTTTTTTCACTGCGCATGCGAATAGTCCCAGAACCGGTTCAGAATCAAACCCGCGAACAAAGATATTAAATCGATCCCAAGAATGCTTTTGACATATCTAAGGCTTTTGACCAGGTTTAACATGATACATGACAAGTTTTCTTTAGTAAACTTTACGCTGGTGTGCTCCAGCGCTTATACTGACACGAATTGTTCCTCTCAATGCTTTGTGTAAAGTAATGGAGAAATCCATTAACTCGCAAATTCTTAGGTAGTAAACATAAAATTTTACATGACAGGCAATACGGATTTCGTCACAAGAGATCTACAGCAGATCTTCTTCCTTCGTTTCACACAACTGGAACAAGTCTCTTAAATTTCTAGGTGAGTCCCAGATCGTTGCTCTTGATATATCTAAAGCTTCGGACCAAGTCTGGCATGACTCACTTCTTAATAAACTTCCCTCTTACGGTCTTCCAACTAAACTCTGCTCTTGGCTCTCCAGTTATCTTTCTAATCGACGTATATCAGTCATTGTTGATGGCCACTCTTCAAGCTTTCACGAAATTAATGCTGGAGTGCCACAGGGTTCAGTGCTGGCACCAAAACACAATCATGTTCCTTGTCGCGAAAAAAAATCATCAAACACACATCCTTTGCTTATGGTGGACGGGTTTTGCAGAGCGGGGACACATTTAACCTTGTGGGCGTCACATTTGAGAACAACCTTAACTGGCATAAACACATTGTATCTATAGCCACCGCGGCTTCAAAAGCTTGGATTTCTTTTCCGAGCCAAAAAGTATTTTTTCTCCTTCCAATTTATACACTTTGTATGTGTCCCAAATTCGACCCTCTCTGGAATATTGTTCTCATGTCTGGGGAATGGCATCCCCTACAACCCTCAGCATTCTTGATGCCATTCAAAGAAGGGCTGTTCGTCTTATTAATGATCCTTACTTACTCAAAGACTTCCTTCTCTTGCCCATCGTCGAGCTGTGGGAGATCTATCGCTCTTCTATAGATACTTTTACGGCTTCTGCTCCGACGAATTATCCAGTATAGTCCCTCCTCTTGCAGCTCCCAACAGAGAAACTCGTGGTGCCGCGCGTATGCATCCCTATACGGTTCAATTGGACAGGCCCCGAACTTCCCATTTCGTTCGTTCTTTTATCCCTAGAGTTTCTAGACTGTGGAACCTACTGCCAGCGGAGGTCTTTCCTTCCCCCCAAATCTTCAAGTTTTAAGTCCCGTGTTAACAAACTTCCTCTTACCCTGCTTAAGACACCCACGGTACGTTAGTATTTAGGCTTTCAGCCTTCGTGGATTGTCCAAAGAGTTTAAAAAACTAAAAAACACGCTTTTATATGCAACCGAACTAAAAATTAGAAAATAATTTTTCATTACAAAGAGTTTGTCACTTCAGAGTAAAAAGCGTGGGGTGCTTAATATATTAAATGTTATAATTATTCTATTTGCAAATATCTATGAGGAAAAGTTATGAAAAAATAGTAAAATGCACCCCACGCTTTTTACTCTGAAGTGACAAACTCTTTGTAATGAAAAATTATTTTCTAATTTTTAGTTCGGTTGCATATAAAAGCGTGTTTTTTAGTTTTTTTAAACTATTATTTATTTTTCATTTTTTAGTTCGATATATCAATTAGTTTTTTAAAATAAATGCTCCAGTTTATTCACTAAAAAATTTCTTCGCCATGCATTCTTGATTTAAAGCTAAAGTGGCCACATAATTTTCACCTTTTAAAACTCCGTATTTCTATGTATTTTACACCTTTTATTATAAAATTGAAAAAGTCAATTAAAAAAACGCAGCAAGTTATGCATCAATTGCCCTTGCGCATTCGCCATAATTAAAAACGATTATTAAGGAATTTATTTATCCTGGCGATAGCGGTCCTAAAATCAGGATAACGGGATACTGTTTTTAAATTATTGCATTGTCATCGGTCCTTGATACGTATGCTAAGTTTCAAAGAAATTGAAAACTAACCAGAACTAACCAGTTCACAGTATTCCTCCTTCTTTTTTTTGCACACAATTCTTGATTTTTCATTTTTAGTTCGATATATCAATTAGTTTTCTGCGGTCATGTGATATTGAAATGTTTCAAGAACTATTTCGTAATCTAATCATTTCATTTAAAGCTTCACTGTTGCATGGGGTTTCAGAACGCAACTACTCCGAACAAGTTTCAGGTTGGTCTGCATGTAACGGGGTTTGTACCCGTTTAACGGGGGTTCTTGTTAACCCCATGGTCTTCCTGTCGTTTGCCGAGGGGTTGCGTCCTATGGGTGGACGCACGCTTGTTTAACTAAGGTGTTGCAACCTTATCCCGGTCCCCAACCCGTCGGCAAATGTTGTCAAGTTCGATTATTCAATTGTCTAATCTGGCGCCTCCGCCAGAACGTACGATTTTTCACTTTTCCGGTTTTCCTGGAAAATGCTGGAACTTAACGGGATACTGTTTTTAAATTATTGCATTGTCATCGGTCCTTGATACGTGTGCAAAGTTTCAAAGAAATTGAATAGCTGGAAGTTGGTAAAAATTAGGCTCAAAGATTCCGTTACATAGATAGATAGATGGATAGATAGATAATTTTTTGCCGGCGTTGTACATTTAATTTACTGGCATTGCCAACACTCTTTAATGGCAAGGCATTGGCAAAAAGGTATCAAAAAGACGCGAAAGTGGGCAATTGGCCGTTATTAGGCCACGTGTTGCAGATAAAGTGATGGCATCCGTCATTAATAAGTTATTGGCAAAAAATGCGTTTAAGATGATGGCATCCATCATTAATAAGTTATTGGCAAAAAGATAACAAAAAGACACGAAAGTGGGCAAATGCAGATACTCCCAAGCAGCAAGCTGACGTCTTATTGACGAAAATTGTCGCATATACTTTTTTAAAAGCTAAAATGATGCGATATTTTATTTGAAAATTAAAATAGGAAAAACTCCTTACTGCATGCAATTTCCTTGCAATGCAAAGTACCATCTCTCGGAACACTGTCCAACTTGAGATGCAGATTTTTACACTAGCCGAAGATATTTCTTTCAAAGCTAAGTGAGATCACCTACCGCAGACCGCTCTCGAATTATTTTTGTCTAATGGGTACGGTTTAGACGATAAAAAGCGAAGATATTGCAGAAACGTAGTAGTTTATTGTCCATTACGCCATCTATCGGTATGTCAAAAACTATTAAATATATATAATATTTTTATTAACACGTCTTTAAAACTTTTAATAAAGTTTTAAACAAAATGTTTACAGCTCCTAACAGTCTACTTGAATATCTTGCCTTCTCGACTAGCCATCACTCAATTAATCACACAACACACACTTATTAGGTAAATGAATACATTTAATTATGTCTATTAAAAACTCTTTTCTTTAAAAAAGAAACTAAAAAGCTAGAAAACCACGTAGAAAACAAATGCACAAAGCGGTCACCTTCGGTCGAAATTAACGTAGCTAATTTTACCATCATTTTATTTTTATTCGCTCCAAAATACATAATAAACATTTTGTTTGACCTAATTTTTATTTGCATGATTTTTAACAATAAAATGTTATGAAAAGGCCATTTCCTTTAAATTATGTAAAAACATAAAATAATGTTGTTTAGCTGCCATTATAAATAAAACAGATCAAAAAAATTGCTTTAATGTTAGTTAAATACCAATGTTAATAATATGGTTTAAAAAGTATGAATATGCGTTGAAGGTTTGCCTTCAAAAATCCAATATTTATTTGCCTGCAACAAAAACGCGTGCTTTATTTAATCAGGATTGGTATGCCGCCATTTTTGTATGCTTGCCGGCAATTCGCCTGCATGTAAAATTTATTGGCAATTAAGTGTTTATTTAGGGTTGACTTTTTAATGCGTATAAGATGTTGGCATAATATTGCCACCACTGCCAATGCTTTACCATCAATGCCAATATGAAAATGTACATTGCCGGCAAATAGTGTTTGCCAATTAAACTTAACACCTCATGTATTCGAAAAAGAGTAACGCAACTTTCGGACCGATCTTACTTAAGAACTTTTTTCTTATTTTTGCATAAGAAACTTCTCCCCGACGATGCCGTATATTTTTTATGTTTTACCCATCTAATATTGATCTGTAATACCTTAGAAACGGAATATGTTATGGTAGCAATAATACCTGCTATCACACCTAGGGCATTATAAGCGGGCATTATGATAATGCCCAGCTTATAATGCCCTAATGCGCTAATATGGAAATTTTATTGCTTATCCAATTTTATTTCTCTCACAATAAAGATCAAGTTTATACAAAAAATAATTTTTCTTTAAGACAATACTAAAAATTAAACTTTATTTCCAAAATAAAAATTACAATTAGACCTTAGGGTGGAATACTTGGTCCAGAGAGAGTTCTGGACTGTATTTTTCCTGACTAAAAATAATAAAGTTTGTTAAACATATGTATTAAAAATAAAATCAATAACTTACCAGTTCCTGAAAATATGCCATTAAAACGGTTTCGGTTATTTGAAGAATTGCGTTCGCATCTTTCCAAATACCAAATATGCCATACTCCCGATCATACTGTTGCCTTGATTTAACTGGCAAAAGATTTTCGGTCGCTTTTATGGCCTTTTTCTTATATTTTGTGGAATTTCTTCCATTTTGAGCAAATCGTTAAATAAAAAATGCCAACTGACTAACTGATAGAAACATCAAAGTCAAACTTAACACCAGTCATTATCTACTTACGTATACAGGTACAGGTGCAACTTATTTTTTATATTGCGAATAAATAATGTAATTAGTCATTGAAAACTCTTTTTTGGGTAAAACATAAAGCATTGTATGCACCACGGGCTTTACTGGACTATAATGCCCATCAGGTCGAAATCCAGCCCTCGGGCCAGAGGCCCTCGGACTATTGCGACCTTCAGGGCATTATAGTCCTAGTGTAACGCCCTGATACAATTTTATACAAAGGCGCCTGCTATCCCTTACAGCGACACGCCGATACACTATGGGATAGAAATCCATTATTTTGGCCAAAAAGCAACTTTGAAATTTTAATGGCTCATGCTGTGTATTTCAAAGTAGATACTCCAAACTACATGTACGCAAAATTATAAAAGGATATGACGACTTCTATTGGGGTAATAATAAACTTGAAAATGTATTTTGGTAAAACATAAATATACAACATTTAATCTACTTAGTTTATTATTACCTTGTTCTACCAGAAAAGTAGAAGAGTTCAAGAGCCAATGCCGAGCTATCTCGATGCGTGTCCGACGCAGTCTCGCTACTTTTGTCAAAGATTTTACCTTTTTCTTTATCAGTTTTTGTAACTTACTAATTGCCTTCCTACTTTGCAGCTGGCTTCTGAGTGTAAGGACAGATACAAGATTTTTTGATAATTTGAGGTTTTCCATTTTAAAATTTAATATGTTTTGTCCTACACTGTATATCCTAAAAGATAAAAGCATTCTGATGAAGATATGGATTCTAGAATCCACCCAATCAAAACAGTGTTCTTTATTTATTTTATACGTTAAAAATAAAGAAGTGGGAAGATGTACTCTATTACGCTTCTAAGAATAATTTAAAATTATCTTTCATTTGATGGTCATATTTCCGAAACTAATTGAGATAGACACATCAAATGTAGTATTTTTAAAGCATTTTAAAAGATTTTTGTGTGGTGATATAATATTTAGGGTATTCCATTTAAAAAATCATACCTATTGTTGTACCTGTATATCATATGAGATAATAACCATCGGATTACTGATTTGAATACTGCCGAATTAACCAAACAAGTTGACATTTTAGTTTATTTTGTACAATAAAAATAATAATGTTAAGGGGGTGTGAATTTATAATAACATATAATGTAAGTTTAGGTTTCCAAGAAGCATTTGTAATAATTTATAATATGCTTTCCAGTAAAAGCACCATTTTGGGCCAGATTGTAAGTACTTTGTGAATTTTGACCAAAAAATTAATTCTCTATCTCATAGCAAGATCTAGGACCACCTGCATCAACCGGCATATCATAAAAGAAATATGGGTTCCCCATCGCGAAAAAAATCATCAAACACTCATCCTCTGCTTAATGAGTGCGCCAGGTTTTGCAGAGCGGGGACACATTTAACCTGTGGGCGTCACATTTGAAAAATAACCTTAACTGGCATAAACACATTGTAATCTATAGCCACCGCGGCTTCAAAAAAGCTTGAATTTCTTTTCCGAGCCAAAAAGTATTTTCTCCTTCCAATTTATACACTTTGTATGTGTCCCAAATTCGACCCTTTCTGGAATATTGTGTCCATGTCTGGGGAATGGCATCCCCTACAACCCTCAGCATTCTTGATGCCATTCCAAAGAAGGGCTGTTCGTCTTATTAATGATCCTTTACTTACTCAAAGACTTCCTTCTCTTTGCCCATCGTCGAGCTGTGGAGATCTATCGCTCTTCTATAGATACTTTTACGGCTTCTGCTCCGACGAATTATCCAGTATAGTCCCTCCTCTTGCAGTTCCTAACAGAGAAACTCGTGGTGTCCGCGCGTATGCATCCCTATACGGTCCAACTGACAGGCCCCCGAACTTTCCACTTTCGTTCGTTGCTTGTATCCCTAGAGTTTCTAGACTGTGGAACCTGCTGCCCGCTTAGGAGGTCTTTCCTTCCCCCCTCAAATCTTCAAGTATTTAAGTCCCGTGTCAACAAACTCTCCTCTCACCTCCATAGCTTAAGACACTCCACGGTACGTAAAGGTATTTAGGCTTTCCCAGCCTTCGTGGATTGTCCAAAGAGTTTTTTGACCAATCAAATGTGTAGTTTTGGTTGCATTACCATGACAACACAAGTATTTATCGGAAATTTTTTCCTCCTGCCTGGGGTACCCTGGAGCGAATTATAGTGGAAATTTTTGACATAATCATTGAATTTGTTTTAACGTCATGTCTGTCATTCACATACATAATTAAAGAAAATGTTATTTTTGTACCAGTTGTAGTATTTCAGACATAACATAATATAAAATAATGTAAGGTTTTAAGACCCTAAATGACAATTTTATACAACTACAGTTAGTAAAATAATATCATAAGACTGAAGTACTAGACATAAGTGAAGAGCAAACGAAAGCAAGGTATGGGTCTAAAAAATTAAAATAAACTATTTTTACCAACTGTAGTAATATAAGGTATATATAATATAAAAGAATAAACAATGATAAGCTCTAAAATTACATATATTTGCAACTACAATTGGTAAAATGGAAAATATTTATTTTATAGTAAAATTTTAAAAGCTCGTGTCAAAGTTACAAATATTAATTTAAAAGAATATTATTTAACACAAACTTGGTGTGAAATTTTCTTACCGAATACCACAACGTGCTGTAAATTTATTCTTCGGCCACGAATATTTTATAAAGTTCTTCTCCACGCATGGCGGCTCGGGATAATTTTCAAAATATTCGTGGCCTTGAAAAAATTTCCGGAAATAAATTTAGCACTAGTGGTATTACAAACAATAAAAACATTCCTACAACATTGATAAAATAAGCCAAAACACGTATCACGTACTTAGAAAAATATATTCTCCTATTTACTCTCTGTCCTGCCATAAAACCTAACGCGTGACCTGAGGAACCAGAACTGTATTTTTTTTGCGGCATTGCTTTCAAAATGAATTATTGCCGAGCACTGCTATCTATATATACCTAGCTAATAGAAAAAAGCAGCGTCGAAAATTTTGAATTAAATTGACAGAATTGTTATTCTCATATAGGATACTTATCCAAGTAAGGTCCTTGATCAATTAAACTATTATCTAATTATTTTTACATTTCAGATCCTGATATTGGTACTAAATGTGATGTTCCGTTAGATCATCGAGAAATATGCAAACCAGCTGGTAGAGATTGTTTTTTCTTTATCTCGAATTAGTTAAATTAATTAATAGATCTATTTTTAGCAAAGATATGTAGATTTTAAAAATTTTAAGTAGGTTTTTGGGTATAGATGTGCCCCTTTTTAATTGTTTATTTGCGAAGGATATCTGTCCTGACTGCATACTGATTTTAGATCTCCGTTGTTTATTTTTTTATTATAAACAATATCCAAGTCAACCACATGTAATCTCTAAAAGTGAATATGAAATACGTATTTTAATCATTAAGCCAGAGGGGTTCATATAAAGATATTCTTTTTGTCTGAATGTGGAGGACAATGATTTCAGTAGTGAAGAAGGAATTTCGGACTTCCATTGTCTTTATTAATTCGAATTCGAAAGCCTATATACAAATGTGCCTTTAAAGGAATCCTTCATTACTAGACATTGTCGAGGCTAGATTGAGGGACGACGCATCATTTCCACTAAGATGTTTGTTACCCCCTGGAGGTGTGCGATGGAGCTCTGAGGTGCTGTCTGCATAATTCCCTATTTTCAAGTGAAAGATAGAGTTTTATGCCCAGGACGATGGCCTACCGGTGAGGAATGATCCACTCTCTCCGGTGATAGCGGGCGTCTACGTGGAGTGTGGGTTTGAAACTCATGCTATTAACACCGCAACCGTCAAACCAAAAATTCTGGCTTCGATACGTCAGACGATACTTTTATAATCTGGAATGGAACAGACAGACAACTAGACTGTTTTCTCAACCACCTTAACTCAATAAATAACTCCATTAGATTTACTATAGAAAGAAAGAGAAAAATGGATCGTCTGCCTTTTCTGGATGTTCTCGTCAGTAGGTCTAATGGAACAATTAACACATCTGTGTATAGGAAACCCACACACACGGGACAATATCTTAGTTTTCAATCAAACCATTCTGAAGCAACCAAACTGGGAATAATAAAAACGCTATATAAACGCGCAACCACAATATGCAGCGACAAAGCAACCCTGGATACAGAACTAGGAAATATCAAAATGGATTTGCTTCAGAATGGTTATGCTGAGAGATCTATAAATAGAATTATAAATAGTTGTAATGTGGAACCACCAGTGCGACCACCTGAGCAAGATACTTTCTCTCTTTTAACAATTCCATATGTGAAAGGAACGTCCGAAAAGATTAGACGAATAGCAAAGAAATATGAAATTAAAACCGTCTTTAAGTCTGGATCTACGTTACGAAGCTTTTTGACAAAACAAAACCCGATTTATCCACACAAGAGAAAGATTGTATCTACCAGGTACCATGCCAATGTGGGGGTCGTACATTGGAGAAACAAAACGCCCTTTAAATGTAAGACTGGCAGAGCACAAACAACACACACAGAGGGGGAAACATCGAAATCAGGGATCGCTGACCATGTTTGGTCTCAACAACACAATATCAAGTGGTCAGAAGCACGGGTTGTTCACAGGGAACCACATTGGAGAAAGCGCAAATTTAAGGAAGCCGTCTTTATTGAAAACAATAATAATGTTTTTAGCAATCCAAAGTGATGGACATACCAAACATTTGGAAACCACTATTAAAGCGTACTAATGCCGGTGCCTTAGGTGAAGCAACCCACGCTTGACCGAACCCAACTCCATCACGGTGAATGATCTCCCAGTGTATATAAACTCGGTAGCTTTAGGATTTGTGTTTGTTTATCTCTTGAGAACGGACAGAGATTGACTGCCCGAAACGTTGTGTGAATAAATTAATAAACACAATGGAAGTCCGAAATTTATCTTTTACGAAAATGCTTATTTATTTTATTATACAGGGTGTTTCAAAACAAATGCGAAAAATTTTTAGGAAGTGATTGCTTGTTCAAAATAAAGGGTAATTTGCTTTTATATGACATGGGCTCAAAAGTTAACCATTAGGGAGATATCGCAAAAAAAAACATTTTGCTTTGGATTTCCAACCCTAAAAACCTCCCAATACCAAATTTGGTCCAAAAAATGTTTCATGTTGAAGAAAATATGTAAAAATAACCAAAATAAAATTAAAATTTTTGACACTCTGTGTCTCCAAACAGTCAACTTGACTAAGGTAAATTGCATTAGATAGTTATATTTTGGCCCAAGAAATTTGTGGTAGCATTTTGTACAGACTTTTAGAGACACCTGTATATTTTTATTTAAAAAAATCATCTAAAAGCTGCTTAATAGTCAAAATAAAAATAACGCAGATCAATTCGTTAAATATAATCAATCTTTGTTAATGTTCCTAACTTGTAAGATTCAATTTGTATATCTATATTTTTTGTTATAGACTGAGATTCAGCAGTGAGAAAGCCACACGTTCATGAGTTTGTTCTCACTTTAAATTATTTTCCTTTTTGTTCTCGCACACTGTTTAAACGACGCGATTAGAAAGAAATAGTTGATCGCCGTCTTTTTTCCATGACGCCTGTGGCTTCTTCAGCTGAATTCTGCTATACCAGTCCAATCAAAGCACTGTGTGATTTTAGAATATAGGAACCAATTCCGTACTGTTAAGATAGTTTTTCATGCAGATTGTTAATACATTAAATTATAAAGTTTTGCTATTTTTTATATATTTATATACAGAGTGATTCAGACTTTTACCAACTTTGGGTTGTAACTATCTATCTATCAATCTATCTATCTGGCTGCCTATGTAACGGAATCTTTGAGCCTAATCTTAACCAACTTCCAGCTATTCGATTTCTTTGAAACTTTGCACACGTATTAAGGAAACATGACAATGCAATAATCTGCAAACAGTATCCCGTTAGCTTGCTTTGATCGCCAGGACAAAAATTCCATTATATTATAAACAACACCTAGGTTGCCATCTGTTGGCAACATTTCAAACTTTGCTACTAAATGAAGAAGAAATTTTTTAAAACAGAATTAACTTTTTTACACAATTTGGTTAGTTGCACCATTGGTGTTCAATTTTTATGAAACAAAAAATTAATAAGTTCTTTTACACAATTGGGTTAGTTGCACCATTGGTGTTCAATTTTATGAACAATAACAGTTAATAAATGCCGCATAGGTTATCTTTCTAAAGAGCCAAAAACTACTTTGCAGCATTATCAAGAAAGTGGGATTGGCTTAACGCGAGAGTCTAAAAATGTTTGTTTTTTTAACACGCTTTTATTAACTTGGGTTGTAACTATCTATCTATCAATCTATCTATCTGGCTGCCTATGTAACGGAATCTTTGAGCCTAATTTTAACCAACTTCCAGCTATTCGATTTCTTTTGAAACTTTGCACACGTATTAAGGAAACATGACAATGCAATAATCTGCAAACAGTATCCCGTTATCTTTTTTGAATCGCCAGGAAAAAAAATTCCATTATATTATAAAACAACACCTAGGTTGCCATCTGTTGGCAACATTTCAAACTTTTGCTATTAAATGAAGAAGAAATTTTTAGTGGGTTGCAATATGTTGGCAACGGTCCAAACATTGCCTGGATTGCCATCTGTTGGCAAAATTTCAAACTTTGCTACTTAATGAAGAAGAAATTTTTAGTGAGTTGCAATCTGTTGGAATTTTTTCGCCATTTTGTCAAGAGTAGCAGAAACTAAAAAATGAAAAATAATTAATAGTTTAAAAACTAAAAAAACACGCTTTTATATGCAAACCGAACTAAAAATTAGAAAATAATTTTTCATTAAAAAAAAATATTGTCATTTCATAGTAAAAAGCGTGGGGTGATAAATATATTAAATGTTATAATTATTATATTTGCAAATATCTATGATGGAAAAGTTATGAAAAAATAGTAAAATGCACCCCACGCTTTTTTACTATGAAATGACAATATTTTTTTTAATGAAAAATTATTTTCTAATTTTTAGTTCGGTTGCATATAAAAGCGTGTTTTTTTAGTTTTTTTAAACTGAACCGGTTCTGGGACTATTCGCATGCGCAGTGAAAAAGCAGCGTTCGCGGTTAGTAAAATCCTGAATTTTTAGTAACAGTTCTGTGTTCGCGGGTTACAATGGAATCAGTTCGTTACCGGTTCGTAACCTGATTAGCAGTCCTGGATTTTTGTTGGAACTAAAAGTTCAGTTCGGAATTTCATGCGCATTGTCGACATGGTCAGCTGTTTTCTGTTTTTGTGGTACAGAAATAAACCGTTGTATTACAGTTTATTTGTTTCTGCCACTTTTTATGCGGGTTAATATACCTGTTGAATATTTTTTTTTATATTTTTGTGATTCTGAGCGTATATAAACAAAGGATTTTTAATTGTATTCCGTATGAATGTATGTATGCAATAAAATAAATAAAGATTTAATTAAAAATATAGACAATATTAGAAGATTTTACCATTTCTTGTTGTTTGAATTTTATCTTTAGTTAAATACACATACTTATGTTAAAAACGAGAGGAGGCAGGGAATCCCTCGTCTTCCGCCGAGAGACCTCGAGTGGCTTTCGACAGTATAACAATTTACCTTTTGTTTGAATTTAATTTTTTTGTGTAGTATCCAATTTAACCATAAAAATCCTAACCAAAAGGCTAGGTTAGAATACATCCTCAGCTGTATAGAAAATCGTTCGCGGTAAATAAAAATTCCGAACTAATAAATAACTAGACATGCGCTTTAAAACAATTCTAAACCAGTTCGGTTCTGGTTCAGAATCGGTTCATTACTAGACCCGCGAACAAAGCTTGGGAGATTAAATTAACACAAAATATTATTTGGCTTTCTTTCAGAATAAAATTAAAAGTTTCTTTAACATTTTAAGAAAATTAAAACTTTTATACATTATGAAGAAATATTATGCTCTTACACAATATAATAAAAGTTATTATTACTTTAAAAAGAAATAAAATAATGAAATATTTAATATTAAGTTACTTACAATTCAAAGGTTTCAATCTATAAACAAAGGTTCATTAGCACTCGGTTGACATTATTTTAATTCAATTAAAAAGAACTTAACAAGACGCCAGACGGGAACTGGGCCAATGATATTTTTATATGACGCAACCAGAGATCAGAGATTTTTTACTTTCCAGTCACTTTTGGTTTGACCGGAAATGGGTCCATTTTTATTTTTTTAAATAGAACACCCTGTATATTTTGACATTTTTGGATTCCTCAGAAAATTCATAGTCAGAATGTGACATAAAAAAATTAAGTCTACTTGATTTTTTAAAGCCTTTTTTATATTGCATCTAGGTGGCCATGATTGGGTGCAAATTTATCTAGTGACCCTAGGTGCTGTTAGAAAAATAGAATCGCAAAATTTTAGTAACTGATTTGAAAGATAGGAATAAAACAATTTGGCAAATTGACATTTTTATGTCTAACTATTTTTTAAATGGCAACCCTTTTTAGACGAGCACTTTTTGAATAAAGAATTTTTTGACAAATCTAACGATACCAATTTATTTGCGATCGGATTAAAAATAAAGTCATAAATAAATGATCAGAGCCTCCTAGATGCAATACTTCAAATGGCTCTCAAACATTCAAGTAAGAGTAAAAACTTTTAAAATGTCAAATGACTAGTAAGAATTGTCTCAAAAATCCAAAAATGTTAAAAAATACAGGGGTTCCATTTAAAATTTTTAAATTTGAGTAATTTCCTGTTAAACCAGAAGTAACCAAAAAGTGAGAAATATGCGAAAACTCTCATCTCTTCATACTATACAGGGTGATACAAAAATATTAATTAAATACTTTTTTTTTTAAATTTAACACATTGTAGTTCAAAAACTAAGAAGTTTAGGACATATGTTTATAAGAAATTTTTTCTTATTTTTGTTGTAGAATCGTTTGGTTAAGTTTGTCGGTTGAGTTACTGGACACCCTGTATGTATGTAGGTAATTTTATTGAAACTGATGAAAACTTTGATGTCTATTGGTGCCTAAACGGTGAGGTTTATCGACTTTAATAAAGAGTACCTAATTTTTTAAGTTTTTGATTGTCTATAAAATGGCGCCCCAAGCTTTACGATATCTGTCAAAATAAAAAGTTATGATGCAAATAAATTTTAAGTTTTAGGTAAAGTGCCCTCTGGCGGTATTTAAAAAAGTACTTTTGTCTTAAAATTTTAGAATCTGCAAAGCTCGGTTTGTGTGCCAAATATCAACTGGATTGGTTAAAAAAATAAATGCAATATGGCGAAATTTAAACAAAATAAAAAATTAACTTTGACGGCTTGTAACTCGAAAACGAATGACATTTTGAAAAAAATTATATGAAGCTCTACCCTTATTTTGTCAAGTAGAATCACCCCTTAAGTTTTGTGATGGATATTTGAATCACCCTGTATACCTATGCCAAATCTCATTTTAATATGTTTAACACCCTTAAAGTTATGAATTGTCTAATAGATTCGTTGACATCCGATATGCTATTCATTAATTTATACAATTTTTGTTCCTGAAATTAAAAAATAAAACAACGCTTTTAAATTCTCGAATTAAAATCAATATTTATTCCTTAATTTTTAGTTACCTTAGTACCACAATATTTACATTTGTTACAAAAGGCAACATATTAAATCTGAAATAATAGCAGGGATTTTAGTTCCTCCATATTATAAGAATTCAGCTGGTTATGTATACAGACTAATACAGCTACTCAATCAAATCGCTAGCTTGTTCCAAAACTGCCCCACTGTATGCCAAATCCCAATAGTGTTCAACTTTGTGTTTTTTAAAATGTTCCCTTGCTAATTTTTTCAGTAGGGCAAACTTTAAACTTCATTTCACCGAAGTTTCTTTGTTTGGTGGTACCTTCCCAAACGAGGACGCACTTGTTTGGAATTTCATTGCCATCTGGATCTTTTACTATATCCTCTTCCCATTTAATTCGATTTAACATTAACCTAGAAATTAAAAAAACATCACTTGTTAATTTTATATATTTTTTAAATCAGCGCAATTAACATCAATAGTTTTGTGAATTGTTGTGTCCTAGTTAATATCCAAAACAACCATAATGATTTAGGAATAAGGAAGTAGCACTTTCTTTCATACTATATTACTGAAAGCAAGAAAAATCTGACAACTCTAGCACAGGAGAACCATAAAGCTGGGTATTGGCGTAACTGGCGGATAGCGACACCAATTTTACTTTGGCTCCGAGGCGTTGGCATGCGCCAAACGTGCGCCAAAGTTTTTAACTTTTTTTTTTCTCACTCATTTGACCTCCGGACAGTGCGGACGTGCTAAGAGGACTACAAAGTTCTTCCCGGAGTGGCGGCTAGAGGTGTCGTACGAACGTTTTTTACCTTCGGGGATCAAGGAAAGATTCACGCTAAATTGACGGCATCTTTCTTGTGGATCTAAGCGCTGTGAGCGAAGTCAAGTTTATACGTAACACCAGTAGCAAATCTTGGTTTGACAGCCGACAATTTATGCATTGCATCGATTGTTGAATTGTTTGTTTTCTTTTGGAATTTCTGGGAGCTACGAGCTCGATTATCTTGATTTTCCGCCGACGACGCCCTGGAAAGCATAGTCCGGAAGGGGGAAAGTGGTGGATTGGACCTGAAGGGACCAAAACCAAGAAAAAATAGAGAGAGAGAGAACTTTTTTTCTAACTTCGAAATCATATGGCAATCTTTGCATGTTATTTTTTTTACAAGTAATTCTGCACGGTCCGTTAGTGTTAATTTAATTAAGGAACTAAAAAAGATTTAACCATGACCCCCTATCTATAATCTGTCTTCGGTTTTCGGTGTTTTGTTACTTGATATTACTCGAATATTTTCTAGCCAAGGCAGGGTATAGGTGGGGGGTTATGGTTAGTTCTGGTTAGTCAAAGCTTTTTTTAATTCCTTATATAAACCTGAGACTAATACACACTTTATAATTCCAATTACGAATTGTGTCAATTCTTTCTTTCGTTCATTCATAAATAGAATTAGATCGTGCAGGTATATTTTTAAAAAAATAACACCTTTTTAAAAACAATGCCATGAACATTTCAATATTCTCAAAATGATAATACATAAAATGATTTAAACAATCGAATTATAATAATAATAATAACAAACATTGTAAAATTAATTTATTAAAAAAATTCAAATCACTTGAAAAAGAATGGCGAATGCGAACGCCTCGGAGCAAAAGTAAAATTGGTGCCGCTCAACGACGTATGGACCAGGTTTGTTTACGTTTGAGCTGTTGTCATCAATACATCACAGTAAAAGCGCTAAAATGCAGTTTGCCAAATTTAATTTTTCCACTCTAAACTTATAACCACAAGTAGTTGTTGGATAAGCCTCTATATTAAAGAATTTTGTAATATAACTTTTAAATAAACAATACATATATCTTTATCATTTTCAGATATCATAATAAAAAAATATGTTCAAATATTATAAGTTATTATCTTTTTAAAAAAGCAAAATTCTGAAAATACGTGATTATTTGTTAATCCCGGCAACGTCGCCCAGGGATTTTTACTCCATCGTAAATAAAACATGAATGAACTCTTCCTAAAGGCTTGTGGGTGACGCTCCCTTTGCTTTGTCATTTCTGTTGGTTTCTGTCATTTGACAATTTGGAAAGCCAAAAGTGATCAAATAAAGCATATAAAGCGTTTTTTTGTGTATTTTCTGGTGTTTGTTGGTGATTAGAAAGTGTTTTTAAAGACAATATGGGTAGGCAGTGCTTTGTTGGTAGAAGGGTAAACTATTTATTTCCGCACCTCACTTTTCACAGGTAAATAGAGACCAACGTCGTTGGGTGCATACTATCGACCAAGGTCAAAAAGTAAGTCCGCCATTTTCATTACTCACTTGCCTCACCCCCTTTGCCTATTAGGATTGTTGGCTTAATGTTTATCATAAAATTATGAATGAATCGCTGGGTCCATACGTCTTTGGTGCCGCTAGCCGCCATTTATTGGCGTATACTATATTTTTAAAAGCAAGAAAAATCTAACTATTCCACAGCTTAAAACCAGACGAGTTAGAATTTAGTACAGAAGAACCACCAAGCTGGGTATTGGCGTCTCTATTATAGTGTGTGTCAACTATCAACGGTTTACCTTGACAATTTTTTTCCTAGTTTTAGATTTATCCAATAGAAGTTTTAGAAGTCTTTGCTACATTTAATGAAATGAATTTACACATTGGACCAACTCTGACAAACTTTGGCCAAGGTAATTTTGTCTGTTATCGCCTTGATCGGGCCAAGTTTGCTCGAGTTCGCTTCTGTAGCGGCAAACTGACACGAATCAAAGAAAGTTTATATATTTCATTAGAGAAGACTTTAATTTACTTCAACAAATTGGCTGTTGTGGTTTGCCAAATAAATACTTTGGCCACCGTATGGGTATGGCCCAAAGTGTGGCGCCAACATAATATTTAAATGTTTAAAAAATGCTGTATTTTAAACTATGCACTAAGTGTAAAACCTAAATTTTTTGTCAGGCTGTTGACTCTAAAGGAGAGGGGGAGGAAGTTGTGGGCATTTGTAAGGTATGAGTGGTAATTATAAGAATTGGGATAACAAACTGATCTGCACCATTTTTGGATGTAACCAGGCAGATTAGCACAGGTCGAGAAAGAGGACTAACAGAGCCTCTAGACGCTGTATAAGATATTGGTTCTTGGATACTGCATAATATGTTCAACTATGGCCATTGTAAATCAGTGTCTTTACAAACAGGGGAACATAATCTGGCTGCTTACAGTATTTTTTTTTAAATCTTTGGACAAACCACGAAGTCTAAAAGCCTAAATACTAACATACTGTGGGTGTCTTACGCGAGGTAAGAGGGAGTTTGTTGACACGGGACTTAAATACTTGAAGATTTGGGGGAAAGAAAGACCTCCGCGGGCAGCAGGTTCCACATTCTAGAAACTCTAGGGATAAAAAACGAACAAAGAGGGAAGTTCGGGGCCTGTCCAGTTGGACCGTATAGGGATACATATGCGCGGCACCACGAGTTTCTCTGTTGGAAACCGTGAGTGGAGGAACTATACTGGACAATTCTTCAGAGCAGAAGCGGAAGTACCTATAAAAAGCGATAAATCCCCCACAGTTCGACGATGGGCAAGAGAGGAAGCCTTTCTGTAAGTGAAGGATCACTAATGAGACGAATAGCTCTTCCTTGAATGGAATCAAGAATGCTTAGTGTTGTGGGGGACGCCATGCCCCAGATACGTTGGGACACATATAAAGTGTACAAATTAGTAGGGGAAAAACACTTTTTAGCTCAAAAGAGAAATCCAAGCTTTTTGAAGCCGCCATGGCTATAGACACAATGTGCCTATGCCAGTCAAGGCCACTTTCAAATGTGACACCCACAATATTGAAGACGTCTCCGCTTTGTAAAACTATGGCCAAGGAGAAAGGTTTGGGCTTAATGCAACATTTTTGGTAAAGATAGACTTTTGTGTGATCGGGATTTGACAAAAGATTTATTAAGAATAAAAAAATGTTTTCCACATGGACTAGTTACAGTCACAGAAAATTTCTAAAAACGAGTAAAAAAATAATAATATATTAGCCAAAGTAGTTGTGCATATAGGCAAATAAATTTCTCATCTTTGAAAGTCGTAATTAACTAGTTGCCTTTAAAATTAAATTAATATACACTATTTTTCTCAATTTTCAATCAAATTTTTAAATTATCGACATTTTACCAAAACTAGCAACTCAGATACAAGAATTCAAGAAAGGAAGTGCTAAGTGATCTAAGTACGAAAATCGGAAATCCCCAGAAATCAAAGAAATAAGTATGAAATGTAATGCTAGGTATACAGGTGGCGTCAACTTTGGACTTTATTTGCAATCACTAGTGTGAAATTTGTACTGTGATTTCAAAGTGGAATATTGGGGCTGCCACAAAAAACAAAATATTATATTTTTAGATCAATTAGCATTTTCACTATTCAATTATTATTTTTCCCCATTGACAATTAAATATTTCTTTTAACGTTTATCTTATTTTCCATTTTAGTATCATATTTGTCTTACCTTTTATATTTCTTTTGTTGCTTGGGTCCCCTTCTACCACAATAACACAGCAATCAGGGTACAGCAGAACACATCCGGACATAAAAAGTTGTTTGGCATTAGTTTCCACTTTAAATTTCTTTGATGCAAGTTCATGTAGGTGCAGTACCCTATATATAGCCACTTGCACACCCAAAGAAGTGTCTTCTTTTAATTTTTTTATCTTCTTATCTCTTTTTTGCTCTGCGGTTAGCTTTCGAGCTGCGTTAGCGTCTTCGTGTGCTTTTGCCTTTTTGCCATTTGTTCTCTAAAGAATATAAATATTAAATGTTTTTACCAAAAACATACATATGATTAATAGAGTAAAAGCCAAGATATTTCTTTTCACATAAAACACAGTTTTATTAGATCATATCGGATTACAAATTTGCACTTATTGAATCTCAAAAATATAATTAAATTACAATTTTTTTAACTAGTTCATTATCACATGTAACAGCCTGAAAATATTTCGAAATCCAAGGTTACAAATAATCAACTGTATCAGAAAATGTTATGAAAAAAAATTTAAATCCTGTATTGGACAATAGTCGCGTATTTCCCAACATATATATATTTTTTTTTGCACTATTTGACTTCATACCTTGTTGGCTTTTTATTGAGAATATAAGTTTAAAAAAAAACAAGAATGTAGATCAGAGATATATAGGGGGAAATAACCTATTGAAAAAAGTAGAAAACATTAAGGACATGGGGATATTTTTTGACTCACATATTACATTTAGAGAGCAGTACAAGCATATTACGGGCAAAGCTTTACAAATGTTGGGTTTTATCTTGAGGGTGGGTGTGGATTTGTCAGTGAATTCAGTGCGATTACTGCACTGTTCTCTTGTGAGATCTTACATTGAATATGCATCTATGATATGGTCCCCTTTTTATAATATCTATAAAACCCAGTTAGATAATGTTCAAAAAAATTTGTGAAGTATTGTGCATTTAAACTGAACATGCTGGATAGGGTCGAGGAAGAATCCTCTCATCTTAACCTGCCACCTTTGGAGGTTAGAAGGGCGATTAGTGATTTGAGTTTTATTCCCAAATTAATCAATGGAAACATTGATTATCTGGTTCTTCTTGGCCTAATTTGTTTAAAAATCCCTAATCGATCGCTTAGAAGTAATCAGCTATTTTTAGTTCCATTTCACCAGACTAACTATGGTTTTTACGCTCCAATCTCACGCTCCCTAGCATATTTGAATGCTCATCCTAGTATAGATCCTTTGGAAGCTCACTTAATCTCTATCGAAAGCAATGCTTCAGATCACTATTAAGTGATTAATGTAAGTGTTAATTTGTAGATTCTATAACTATCATTTTGTGATATATGTATAAAGTAATTTTATTTTCTGTTTTATTCTTATCTTTTAATATTTTATGTATCTGTAAGAAATTTTATAATGGGGTATTCCGTATATTGCTTGAATAAATAAATAAACTCAAATAGGTAAGCAACATTAAAAAAAAAAAGAAAAGAAAACCAACCTGACATGCGCTTCAATCTTAGTGGGATCCTGCACGGCCTCAGTACCAAGCGCCCTCATTAGATTTGATATCCTTAACTTAGGTTCTGGAGGTGGTTCCAAACCTAACCTAATTTTTTCTTGCTCTTCCTTCCACATTTCTCTTCTATTTTGCCTACGAAGCTTCTTTCGCTCCTTTTTTGTTAAAAACACTGGCATGTAAACAGCTTTAATTGGGTCGGCTAAAAAAATTCATCAGCTTAATCATCTGAAACCAACAAAAACTACAAACGTATTGTATTCATTTTTGTAAATGTATTAAATTAAAGTGGCCAAATAATTTGGTGGATAATTAAATTTTAATGTTGCATTTGATATTCTCTAAAACTCTGATATATGTTAAAACATAGCAGAGTTGTTAACCAATGAAATTATGAAGATTGAGTGGAAATAGAATTAAATTAGGATTTATTAAGGAGGGAGTAAGGTTTAAAAACTTTATTTTTGATATTTTTTTAAAACACATTTTCTAAATGAAGAACATTTTAAGAATAGGGTGTAAAAATTTGAGATTCATCGAAGCAAAATTAAAGAATATACGGAGATTTAAGTAACCACCTTATTCATGACTCTTATGTATGAAGCTAACTTTAAAGGGCTTTTCCCACAACTCACGTGTTTAGAGTCGGTGACCATCATAGCTTCAAAACTACTGCATCAATCTCTTTAATATTTTTGCCACTATTTCTTTGAATAATTTTTAAGGTAATGTTTTTCAATATTTATAATTTTAATAAAAACAAATTGGCTGATATTTCTCTTAAAAATTGCGCTTTTTACTTTAAAGTGCTCCCAAGAAGTGATAAATTTAAATTTCACAAAATTCTCCAGTGTTTTACCTGGGGAAACGATTATTTAACGAACAAACTTAAATTATTTGATTTCATATGATCCAGCAATTCACGTTTTTTTCGAAACGCTCCGAATAATTGCTGTCTGCCGTATTTTTAAAATGTTTTAACAAAAATTTTACACAATATTCCTCTATTATTATATTTTAATGTGCCGTTGAGTTTAATCAATTAATATTGACTGGGTCGTCAAAAAAAAATAATAAAAATGTACCTTTTTGAGCACAAATTAACTTTACCCCCTTAATATTGACTTGCTTACCCTAGAACTTATAAGTGTGAAAGTATATTGGGCAAAATAAGAATAAATAATAAATGATTCACATTTTGACTATTATAATTTAAAAATTAAAAATTTTGACATCAAGATGCCGAACAACAATTTCACTTAAATTTATTAATATAACAATAATTATAGAAGAAACAGTTTAAAAATGTAAATTCGGTGCTCTTTGATGAGAAAAAAAATCACAAAAAGTTTAAAGCAAATAAATCGGCATGCTTGTCTTCGCGGTCGCCTTTGCTATATTTCTTTTATGATATGCCGGTGGATGCAGGTGGTCATCGCACTATGGGATAGAAATTAAATTTTTTGGTAAAAATTCTGAAACTTACCAATCTTAAAATGGGGTGCTTTTTACTGGAAAATTATTGAAAAAATATTATGCATTATTACAAATACTTTTTGGGAACCTAAAACTTATTATATTGTGACGTTGTCATTTTGAAATACTACTTGACGTCACTTGGGCAAATCTACCATATGGAACTATCTTTTTGGGACCATGAGACCGGTGGACTATCAACACTAACTTTGCATTAAAAACCAACTTAACTTATTTGATTAACTTAAATCAGTACGGGCATATCCCTAGGGATAGCCCGTACGGGGCTTAACTCAAACTTTAACTCTTTACTTGACTTTACTAACTCTTTCTTATCTAATAAACAATCAATCCATCAATCCTCGTCTTAAAATTTTGTTCTCTTTAAATATTAAATTTTTCCGTATTTGTTTTGCATTTCTAGGTAACTCGCTTGTTTAATGTTTTTGTTTTATTATAAGAGTAACCTAGAAAATTGTTTGATTTCTACTTTTTAAACCTTGACAATTCACGTATTGTTTTATGTACCAAATTTCCCAATGTTAAGTAACCCAATTATATTTAAATTTCCCAAAAATGTATATTTTTAAAATTCCCAAAATGTATACTTTTTGTACTAGGTGTTCACATATGCCCCTTCCCTGAAAGCGTTGGACCCACAACGCTATTAGAAATCAGACAAATTTATTTTAAACCTTTAAAAAAATTAGCAATATTATCGAAAAACGATAGTTCCATATAGCTTACAAATATTTAAAACCTAACATTATGTTACTTATTATAAAAATTATATTTATCGTAAATAATCTTAACGTTTTATTAAATTTTTTGTTTTTTCCAATTAATTTTTTTCAAAAAATGCACGAAAAAATGTAAAAATAGTTTTTTTTTTCTAAAAATAATTCATTTAGGTTATATTTAACATTATGACTCTTTTTTTTGAAATTTTAAAAAAATTCTTCCGGATAAATTATCTAAAATAATTATTTAAAAAGTTCTAGAGATGTTTTTGCTGAAATAATTAGTTTAAATAAGATTTTAGCTTAATTGTTAAAAACCTTTTTTAAGCTTTTCTTTAAGTAGGTACTTTAAATAAATATAGTTTTAACGGTAAGATTATTTTTAGACAAAAAATTACCTAATTATTGTTAATCATAAATTGTAATTTTTTTTATTAATCTTTAAGTTTACTAGATATTTATGTACTATACAAACAGCTAAATAAGCAAAAAAATTTTGTGTTATCTAAAACTGATCAGTTCCGTAACAATAAAAGTGAACTTGGCCTTGTCTCGTCAGCAAAACGTTGAACCATTAAAAAAGTAATTCAATGACTTATTTAATATACCAGTGGGAAAGAAAATAATTAACTGTTTTACATGTACTATTAATTAGGTGATTTTTTTCTATTTTGTCTTTTGCTCTTTTTTAAATTTATTGGATAGTTTAAAAACAAAAAAATATCTCTTACATAAAAAGAAAATCAAATTTTTTAAAATATTTATACTTAGAAATTAACCTAATATTCCACATTTTTCTTATACTAGCCTTTATAAAAAAATTTGCGTCCACCTTGCCTGCCTGTCCATGTCTTTGATGGTGCGTTCCATTGGCCATTTGTCCCGTACTTCTCCACGTACCATTGTCTGCCTTTCATTCCCATTTTCTTCTTCCACATCAGGTTACTGCAACTTCATGCCAATTTCCCCATATCCTGAGCTTTCTCAGGGCCGCTTAACTGTCTTGTACCCCACAATTCAAGACCATACTTCAGAGCTCTTCCCCATACTAGAGCTGCGGCTTCCAGTGCTAATGCAGCCTCATGCTGCTTTTGAACTCCGTCTTCACGACGTACCATACAACTTCGACACAAATAAATATATTTCCATATTCTTCTTTATCACTTCTGGCTAACACCATTTAGCCATATTTGAAAACTGAAGATATACCTTATCTTCCTTTTCTTGTAGCTACGCTGCTACCTCCTTGCAGCTACGCTACGCAACATATTTTTCCCCATCTTCGTCCTTTCACACACATTTCTTCTCCGGGAACGGGACGCCTTTACCATATATATGGTATTTTCTTCCACAAATAAACTGAGGGGTAGGAAGGGCGTACCATAAGCGACTTTTCCTATCGCTTCACAAAGGGCACTGGAACTGGGGCGGGCACAGCTTACCATAACCGACGTTTCACAAAGGTCACTGGGAACAGGGGCGCCTCCACCATATGTGACGTTGTAAAAATTTTGGAATTACATATACGGTCACTTTTACGTCACTGGGGCAAATGTACCATATGGAACTATCTTTTTTGGGACCATGAGACCGGTGGACTATCAACACTAACTTTGCATTAAAAACCAACTTAACTTATTTGATTAACTTAAATCAGTACGGGCATATCCCTAGGGATAGCCCGTACGGGGCTTAACTCAAACTTTAACTCTTTACTTGACTTTACTAACTCTTTCTTATCTAATAAACAATCAATCCATCAATCCTCGTCTTAAAATTTTGTTCTCTTTAAATATTAAATTTTTCCGTATTTGTTTTGCATTTCTAGGTAACTCGCTTGTTTAATGTTTTTGTTTTATTATAAGAGTAACCTAGAAAATTGTTTGATTTCTACTTTTTAAACCTTGACAATTCACGTATTGTTTTATGTACCAAATTTCCCAATGTTAAGTAACCCAATTATATTTAAATTTCCCAAAAATGTATATTTTTAAAATTCCCAAAATGTATACTTTTTGTACTAGGTGTTCACAATATGTTATTATAATTTTACTCCCCCTTAACATTAATATTTTTTATTAGTACAAACTAAACTAAAATGTCAGCTTGTTTGGTTAATTCGGTAGTATTCTAATCAGTAATCCGATGATTATTATCTCATATGATATACAGGGTACGACAATAAGTACGATTTTTTAAATGGAATACCCTGAATATTATATCACCACCAGAAAAATCTTTTAAAAAGCTTTAAAAAAAATACTACATTTGATGTGTCTATCTCAATTAGTTTCGGAAATATGACCATACAAATCGGAAAAATAATTTTAAATTATTCTTAAAAGCGTAATAGAGTTACATCTTCCCAACTTCCCTTATTTTTAACGTATAAAATAAATAAAACACACTGTTTTGTTGGATAGATTCTGTAGACTCAATATCTTTCATCAGAATGCTTTTATCTTTTAAGATATACAGTGTAGGACAAAACATATTAATTTTTAAAATGGAAAACCTTTTAAATTATAAAAAAATCCTGTATGTGTCCTTACAATCCGAAGTAACAAAAAGTAGGAAGGCAATTGTAAGTACAAAAACTGATAAAGAAAAAGGCAACAATAACTCTTATTATTTAAACCCTTTTACTTTTTTTAGTAAACAAGGCTAATAATAAACTTAGTAGATTAAATGTTGTATATTTATGTTTACTTAAAATACATCTTTAAGTTTTTATTACCCCAATAGAAGTCGTCATAATAGGTTATAATTTTGGGTACATGTAGTTTGGAGTATCTACTTTGAAATACACAGCATAAGCCATTAAAATTTCAAAGTTGCTTTTGGCCAAAATAATGGATTTCTATCCCATAGTGTATCGGCGCATCGCTGTAAAGGATAGCGGCGCCTTTCTATAAAATAGTCCGATTGCAGGCGGCCTTTTTTATGTTTTTTGTATTAATTTCAAAGGGTACCGAAGTTGCGCTTTTAAAATATTCTCACTATACATTACATTACTTGAATAGTATCCACCAAATCTAAAACCCCTTTAACAATATTAAACTCATGTACTTACTAGGACATCTCATCTGGGTAGGATGTTCAACTAAATTATTAATAGTATTTGCCTTAATAGCAATCTTTCCATCTTCTGTTACTGTATCTAAATTATCTTCTAAAATAACAGAATCCCACCATTCCATCTGAGGAACATCATCACTAACGCCCTCTGTCTTGGCGATTAAGGCTAATTTTGTTGCAGAAGAAATTCCGGTTTTCTTTGCTATTTGAGATATTTCATTCTGCAGTTTTTCCAATTGGGTCTAAAAAAATATGTTATTAATTTGAACTTAAGATGATGCATTATTTTAAGAATTGGTTAGATTTTTAAAACTGAGAAATTGAATCATTTATGATACAAATTCTCTAATTGATGGTAATTATTTGGGTACACGCCAAAAATAAATTAAAAGTACCAAAAAAACAAAAAAATTTAAAACAAGTAAAAGAGAACTCGAAAATCGATATTATAATATCCAATAAAAGAAAACCAACCTTCATCCGTAATCTTTCAGCCAGTTGTTGAAACTTTCCAGGCTCATGAAACCTCAAAGCCCTCTTGGTCCTCAGAGCAGGCTTCAAACCTATCCTTGGATCAATAAAACGGGTCTCAGAGTTGTCCTCATCCTTTTGTCTCCTTTGTCCTTGTATTGTTCCCGCTTTAGAGCTCTTAAATTTGCTTTTAGTGTTGGTGCAACATGAGTAAGTTGTATCGCTTTACCTGATTTATCGATGGTCCGTCCATCCTCGTCCAGAATTAAAGGTTGAGGCTTACTGGGTTGTAAGGGTATTTGGATAGCTCCACCCAATATACCAGAGGATAACTTGCTTTTAATTTGAGCCTAAAAGTGAAGAAAACTATTAAATTAAAGTAGTTAAATAGGTCATTAAGATGGAAGAATTATAATGAGCATAAACAATACCATTAAGATTTTTGTGATGGCATAGTAAGCTCATTGTGATCTTGTAACACTAGCTGTCTAGAATTCAACTTTACACAATTCTTGTTGTATAACTAGGTTGCTGGAATGCTAGGTACAAACAAATGTGGGTAATAGTTCGATATAGCGGTTTTCGCTATTATAAGAGATTTTTGAAAAATTCTTTTTCAGGGCGTTTCTATAGGTCGATTATGACACAAATCTGTGTGCGCGTTTTCCAAAATCCATTTCTATAATTTATTATTAATAAAAACATATTACGGGACGGTGGAGTGAACAAGGGTGCTGGGTGGGGACGAAACAGTAGAAATCCTACATTAAACGCCCAAAAACAGTATTTCACAGTACACACCGCACTTTCTGTTTACAAAAATGTCCAAAAAATTGTTTAAAAAAATTAAAAATAAATAATAGAACAACAATCCCGCCATGACTGTCACTGCATAAAAAGAAGAGTTTGCAATAGAACTGTAAATGTCTTGCGATGTTGCCAAATAAAGTGAGAAAGTGTCAATAGCTTAAAAAAAGGAAGATACAGGACAAAATTCATATGAAAAATTAAGTTATTCCTTCTTCCTATTATAATTTGTAGAGAAAAAAGGAAAATACCTAAACATAAAGAAGGAGGCATTTCTACAAAAATGCCATTGTTTCTCATGGAAATGGTGGATAATCCCCAGAAATAGCCTTGGTGTTATTTCTTCATAAGAAGTTTGGCAACGCTGCTTCCATCAAGACTGTCATTTTCATAATGACGAACTTCATGTTATCCAGCTGACCAAAATGAATGCGCCTATTTTCCTTCTTTAATTAATGGCTGACGAGATATCTCATATGTGTGAGATAGTTTTTCGAAAAATTTAATACTTTTCAAAATTAATTTACATTTTTCATGTGCCCCGAGTGCAATGTATTAATGTTTTCTTGTGTTTGACGTTGGATTTATACTGTTTTGTCCCCACCCAGCACCCCTGTTCCTCCACCGTCCCGTAAATATGTTTTTATTAATAATAAATTATAGAAATGGATTTTGGAAAACGCGCACACAGATTTGTGTCATAATCGACCTATAGAAATGCCCTGAAAAAGAATTTTTCGAAAATCTCTTATAATAGCGAAAACCGATATATCGAACTATTACCCAAATGTGTCTTTCTAAGCTAGGAAAAATATGAATGTGTTTTTAAGAATCAAAGGTCAATGTTATTATCAATTTATACAAAATTATACAATATACAGGGTGTTTCTAAAGAAATAAAAAATATTAAGAGGTGATTTGGGATTCAAAATAAAGGGTAGTTTGCTTTATAAACACGGGGTCAAAAGTCAACCATAAGGGAGATATCACGTTACAAAAATGGTAAAAATAGTAGTGATGGTTACTTAGTTAAAGAGGAATTAGTTGCCCTCTCACAAAAACATTGTTGGTTGTATTTTGATAGTGGATTATAATTTTCTAATTTTTTAAAATATATTTTATATAACTAAGAATACATCTTAAATTTATGCACAGGAGCACATGGGTTGGATAAACAAGGCCTAAAGGATGTCAAATCTAGTAATTTACAGAAATGTACTTAAAGTAGGTACCGAGTCAAGTTTTATACATCTACATTTTAATTCAAATGAAATTTGCTATTTCAATGCTTTTAGATTTTTTTTTAGGATTAAATAATAGTCAAGTTCTGGTTAGGTTTCAATATTGATAAAATTAGTTAAGTACCAATTGGAATTTTGTGTTTTTGTCTTTGTAGGGTGGGGGGAGGGGTGTTGTGGAATTGTTAGCATTTTGTAAACAGATTGCAACATTTGCACATAAGGGTGTTTAGTCATCTAAGTGTTGTGTTGCAATTTATCAATAGAATTATCTTAGTATTTACCAAAGTATATGTCCTATGATTATTATCCTTTCTTTTTTTGTAAATTAGATAATTAACTTTAATTAATTATTGTATTTATTGATTTGTAAATGCTGCAGATAATAATAATAAATGGTAATATTTATAATAGATTTTCGAAAAATTCTTTTCAGGGTGTTTCTATAGGTCAATTATGAAACAAATCTGTGTGCGCGTTTTCCAAAATCCATTTCTATAATTTATTATTAATAAAAACATATTTACAGTGAACAGGGGTGCTTGGTGGGGACAAAACAGTATAAATCCAACGTTAAACACAAGAAAACATTAATACACTGCACTCGGGGCACATGAAAAATGTAAATTAATTTTGAAAAGTATTAATATTTTCGAAAACTATCCCACACATATGAGATATCTAGTCCGCCATTAATTAAAGAAGGAAAATTCATTTTGGCCAGCTGATAACATGAAGTTCGTCATTATAAAATTGACAGTCTTGATAGAAGCAGCGATGCCAAACTTTTTATGAAAAATTAACACCAAGCCTATTATCTGGGATTATCCACCATTTCCATGAGAAACAATGGTATTTTTTGTAGAAATGCCTCCTTCTTTATGTTTAGGTATTTTCCTTTTTTCTCTACAAATTATAATATAGAAGAAATAACTTAATTTTTCATATGAATTTAGTCCTGTATCTTTCTTTTTTTTAAGCTATTGACACTTTCTCTTTTTATTTGGCAACATCGCAAGACATTTACAGTTCTATTGCAAACTCTTCTTTTTATGCAGTGAAAGCCATGGCGGGATTGTTGTACTATTATTTATTTTTAATTTTGTTAAACAATTTTTGGACATTTTTGTAAACAGAAAGTGCGGTGTGTACTGTGAAATACGGTTTTTGGGCGTTTAATGTAGGATTTCTACTGTTTCGTCCCCACCCAACACCCCTGTTCACTCCACCGTTCCGTAATATGTTTTTATTAATAATAAATTATAGAAATGGATTTTGAAAAACGCGCACACAAATTTGTGTCATAATCGACCTATAGAAACGCCCTGAAAAATAATTTTTCAAAAATCTCTTATAAAAGCGAAAACCGCTATATCGACCTATTAATAATATAATAATAATAAATAATAATTATAACATTTAAAGTCCTATAAAGGTATAATATTAAGTATGGATTTGTTAGGGACAGTGCAACTTCATTTTAAATGTTTTATTATAAAAATGACATTATAATCGTCTTATAACCATCAAAAATATATTATAAAAGCAATTAGAAAGCAATAGAGGGTTTTAGGATAGTAAAACGATGGTTGGAATCCTTTAAGTTATCACTGAATTTAGCAAAAACAAACTATATAGCTTTTTAACACGCTTTTATTAACTTGGGTTGTAACTATCTATCTATCAATCTGGCTATCTATGTAACGGAATCTTTGAGCCTAATTTTAATCAACTTCCAGCTATTCGATTTCTTTGAAACTTTGCACACTTATTAATGACCCATGACAATGCAATAATCTGCAAAAAGTATCCCGTTATCTTGTTTTTAATCGCCAGGAAAAAAAATTCCATTATATTATAAAAACAACACCTGGGTTGCCATCTGTTGGCAATATTTCAAACTTTGCCACTCAATGGAGAAGAAATTTTTTAGTGGGTTGCCATCTGTTGGCAACATTCCAAACTTTGACTGGGTTGCCATCTGTTGGCAACATTTCAAACTTTGCTACTAAATGGAGAAGAAATTTTTAGTGGGTTGCAATCTGTTGGAAACATTACAAACTTTGCTACTCTTGTTCACTAAAAAATTTTTTCGCCATTTTGTCAAGAGTAGCAAAAACTAAAAAATGAAAAATAATTAATAGTTTAAAAAACTAAAAAACACGCTTTTATATGCAACCGAACTAAAAATTAGAAAATAATTTTTCATTAAAAAAATATTGTCATTTCATAGTAAAAAAATTTCTTTAAAATTTATTAACTATTTAGCGCCGAAATTCTATAACCTGCTGGCACTTAGAATAAGAGACATTTCAAATCATAAGATTTTTAGCAAACATTGTAGAAAATATATTTTTGATAATTATAATACCTTTGTAAAAACTATGCTGTAAATTAAGTAAAAACGCAACAAGACTCTAAAGAAACTTGCTAGGATCAGAGAATTTTTTGATTTATTTATTTATTTAGTTAATTATTTTAATTTAAGATTATTTTGAATATTGTTCATACAACACAAGAATTAAATATATTTAGGATAGCTAGTCTGACCAATGATCTGAAAAATAAATATGGATGAATGCAGCGAAAATCACAATAACCCCTACGTGGGCACTGCGCAGTACACTTGTGGGCATGCGCAATAAACATTTACTGACTAGCCGAAAACAAACAAAAGGACCGGGTTTAACATTTTGTATATGATTCATTTATAAAGAAAATATACCAAGTAATTTTGGGGTATACATATTTAAATATTTTATTTTAAGTCTGTATTCGTCTTTCATAGCAGTCCCTAAAAGTAAACCGGTTTTATATTGGGGACTATTTTTTGTTGTATATTTTTTTATTTTTCGTTCGTATCGCCGATTTTATTAAGATTTAGCAAACGAGAGTGCTTAGAAGCACTGATCTCAATTTAAATCCCATTTTATTGCTAAAACACCTTCTTTTTGATTCATGAGGACCCACTTTTACTTAACCTCAAACCTGCACGCTATTTTATGTATTATTATCTTCCTTCTTAACACTACCTTGACACAACAAAACTGAATAGTTGGTATTTTATTATAAAAGCAATTAGATTTGGTGTAACTTGTTTGAGGAATAAATCTCAATTCATAAACTGATATTTCGTTCCCGTTGGCGTAGCAGTTGTTGTTCAGTTAAGTTTGGCGTGTAATGCCATTGAAATTGTTTATTTTTGGGGTTAGGGCCAAACTGACCTTATATTTGTAATTGAAACCACAAAAAAAAGCGAATCACAAATATTAAAATTGGTAATGTACCCAGTAAGTAATTATTGATTTAATTTGCCTACAAATGCCAACTTGAAATAAAATTGATAATGTAATAATCTTAAACTAGGCTTAAAGCGCAATGGAATCGCTTGGACTATTTAATTTTATTCAAAACATTCCACAGAAAGATACCTATGTTCCTTTTTTAACATAGGAGCAATAAGCAATCTACAAGATATTATATGGTATAAATCGTCCTCAATATCACGAAGCGGCGTATCTTTATGTTTAAATTTCACGAGGGTGCTTTTTAGGTATTTTTTGTACTACTCTTTTTTAGTAAATGAAATAGGAAATAGGCTTAGTATTATATTTCTATAACTTTTAAAGATATCAAAATCTAACATATGCCAATTTGTAATATTAAGAAGCAACTTTTTTAAGCAATTACATCAGCTCTAGTCAATTTCCTACTTTTTGAGATACGCCACATCGTGATATTGCCGACGAAATTGCTTATGGCTACGTGTTATAACTTGAAAATATGTCAAATTATTTTAATTAAACTGCCATATTTTATTTTGTGTGATTATAAATGCATCAGTCCAATGCTAATACAGGGTGTCCGACTATATTTTAACCCATTTTCACCGCGAATAATTTTAGAAGAAATAATATTATCAAAATGCGGTTTTCGCGAAAAGCCTTAGATTTTTTAAAGTTTCTTTTATATCCTTGCCATTTGGTTGTGACATTTATTTCTTACGAAAACGGCCAATTTTCGTATATAGGGCAAGTTTGTTATTTTAAATGGAACCCCATATATATTTTTCTATAATCCTTAAATACAATTTTTCCCGCTAAAAAAAATTAACCCAAACCATGACTATTTCAAAAAATAATGGATTTATTGATCTCTAAAAATTGACTGCATGGCAATAAAGAGTATTATTTAAAACAGGAAATTTGCTACTTACTCATTATTTAGATTTGGTTATGCAAAACTTAAATTAAATAAAAGTTTAAAAAACACCAAGAATGACTCACAACGCACAAATAAAACACCAAATACCAAATATCTATACCTGATAACGGTCGACCGTAGATGGGAGATTGCGTTTGGTCGGTCGACGGCGTTAATTTTACCTGGATTTTACAATCGGGAAATCCCAAATTATAAATTAAATTAGGATGAGTGTGACCCTGTCACCGCATAGGTAAACGTTTTCAGTGTTGCAACCACTATATTTATTAAAATACTGCTAATTTTGTCAATGTTGCCAACACTATATTGGGTTTTAAATAAAAAATGCTAACCTTTATAACAACTGCGCATGTGCAAAGGTGTACAGCAATTCTCCCAGTGTGGGGTAAAAATTCTTGCGCAGGTCTATTGAAAATATATGGGGATCAGTTTCTATTAGCAATCCTTTTAATTTTTAGATCATTGAGTCTGACACATACAGGTGCAACAAGCATCTAGGTGTGATTAACTAAATTAAAAATGCATTTTTGTTAAGTTTAAAAAATTTTATATTTGTAAAAAATTGTAGTTAATAATTGATCAATAAAAGGTGGTCAA